>VKOC01029113.1:0-18989 GCA_009364415.1 Spea multiplicata
GGAGCTTCTGAGTCCCCGGTGCGTAGTCCGGGCAGCATATAGAGCTCTACGCGATTCACGTAGACAACTTCCGCTGCAGCCGGAAGGAGGTGCCGTTAGCAGCGAGGGTTGTCTGCGTCCATCGCGCAGACCTTCCCCGGCTATCAGAGATCGCGGGGAACTCTGATCTCTGACAGCGCAGTCTGGGCAGCGTGTAGAGCTCTACGCGAATCAAGCTCTACACGCTACCCGGACTAAGCACCGGGGACTCAGAAGTACCGGTAAGTTGAGGGGGGGGATAGCAGCATCGCTGCGGGGGATCTGGATCTTAGTCTCATAGTTAGACCTAGTTGAGGTCTGATTATAAGACGACCCGATTATAAGACGAGGGGTATTTTTCAGAGCATTTGCTCTGGAAAAAAACCTTGTCTTATAATCGAGCAAATGCAGTACTTTGATTTATGGCAACTGTGAGGAATCCCGCTTTATACATTGGCATCTTTCTCGGCCATCTCCATTGACTCAGCTTGCAACCAAACACACCTTCAGCTGCCTGCCCACTCAATTGCTCTGGTTCAGTGGGAGTTCCTGTTAATCAGTTTTCCCAATGATTAGTTTCCTTAAGTCGACAATCGATGGCTAGGAAGTGGGACTATTTTTTGGGGGTTTTTTGGTGGTGATGCTGCATGAGACATTAAACTGTTTCCTTTTTAAGTTTATAGATGCCAGAATGGTGAAATAATGTGGATGTTAGCTCTGACCACCCAAAAAAAGGAAATACAGGAATAAAAACACAATTGTTAAATAATAATAATACGCTGTGCCCATGAATGTATTTCTTAGAGGTCAAGTGCTCACTCTTATTTTCTATAATATAACGTACATCAAAACTAATTAAATCTTATCCTTCCAGGAATTTGGTTCTTGAATGGAATACCAGGAACAGAAAGCATTTGTGTGTGTAGAAAGAAGATGCAATACAAGTGGGGCTATTTTTTGGGGTTTCTTTTGGTGGTGATGATGCATGAGACATTAAACTGTATCTTTTTGAAGTTTATAGATGCCAGAAGGTGAAATAATGGGCATGTTGGCTCTGACCACCAGTCACCAGGTTTGGACACTTACTTGTAAAACATAAATAACATGGTATTTCAGGATAGGCCTTGGATCATTTCACTAAAGCTAGAGTTTTGGCCACGTGGGCTCAACTTTACCACAACCTCAACTTCAGTATTTGTCAAGCTGCCTACAATGTTCCTCAGTGGTTCCTCAGATGACATAATTGAGATCTTGTCCGTAAGAGTAATTCCCAGAACAGTTGCATTCTCTAGAATTCCACAGCTTTGGTCAGCACCCAACTTACTTGCCCTTAAGATTGACAGGTATAGTAAAACTCCAAATTCACAGTTATGTGTTTTTTGGTGGAATATCACTATACCATGTGTCAAGATGGGCCACCTTATATATATAGAACCCCAGTTAAGAACTGCATTTGTACACCAGCAATTAACGTATTGCTCAGTCAGTGGAAAGCCTCATGTTATTGGAGGGGCAGGCTTTTTCAATATGTTTAATATAAAACACTTATGCTAAGTTCCTTAAAATCCCAAATTATAAACTGAATCTAACCCAAAATATATTGAGAATAAACATTCTCTAATCAAATCCAATGTGTTGTGCTTTACAGGTGACTCTGCATACTCTACGGGCATTCAAACATGGTGGCCACACAATACTTTCATCAGAACAGCAGTACAAAGCCAGTTCAGATCCTTCAAATAGCCATTATCAGACAAATCAAATGTGAATCCTTATGGAAGATCCATGTTTGATTTGAAGCTTCACAGGATCCTAACAAATAGATCACTTGCAATTATTTACCGATATACTAAAAAAACATATTACATCACAATCCAACGCACTATGAATCTACGGAAAGAATGTACATTGTGAAAAAAAAGAGAGCTCAGCAGAAACACTAAAGACATAATATTTTCCCTTTCTATTTTGAATATCAGTATGTGACACCTGTTACAGCTTTTTTATTAACCTAGCTTATATCTCTGATCATGAATATAATTATGGCCAATTGCTATCTAATTATATTATTATATAATTATTATTAAATGTGTATGTCTGCATTGCCTTTTCTTGTGACCTTATCTATTGGTTCCCTGTCCTTACACGTTTCTTTCAGTCAAATCCAACCAAGAACAAAAAAAAAGAAATACAGGAACAAAAACACAATTGTTTAATAATATGCTGTGCCCATGAATGTATTTCTTAGAGGTCAAGTGCTCACTCTTATTTTCTATATCTATAATATAACGTACATCAAACCTAATTAAATCTTATCCTTCCAGGAATTTGGTTCTTGAATGGAATACCAGGAACAGAAAGGATTTATGTGTGTAGAAAAAAGATGCCATACAATAATAGATTATAAGACACTTTTGGCCTAGGGGCAGAGGCATATTTGGGAACTTCCCAGTGCAGGCTACTCTGAGCTCTCCATCTTCTGGGTGAGCACTTACTCTTCTGAGGGAGGGCTTCAGGAGGGAGAATGAGTTTTTGAGGAAGGCCTGGTTGAGGGAGCTACTACCAGCAGAAGCAGGCGAACAAAAAAGACAGAAGAAAGATGACAAAAGAACATGAAGAGGCAAGAAATGAAGTGAAAAGGGTGTGAAATCTGCTTGTTATAAAGGGGTTAAAGTGCCCATTTGTTCTGAAAAGCTATGGGCTATGGCCATTTCCTACTACAAGTCCTATGGATTGGAACGGCCATAAATAAATTGGTATCTCTGTTTCCAAAATGTAAAATATTGATTATTTCCTCTGGCATATATACAGATTAAATATTAATTAAATTACTAGATTTCTATATTGTGTGTTTATAGGTATATGTGAAAATAAGATTTATAGCTTTTGTGATTAAGTAGTTTATTAAAATAGTACAAAGTATGCAGCCCTGCATTAAATTGTACTTAACGGATGTCACAACAACAAAGACGTAGGCTGGATTATGATGGACTGCACTACCATCGGCGTACCTGACTTTCCTCACCTCTAGATTACTCTACTACGAAGAACAAAAGAATTTGCTTGAAAATATCTGTCTCTTAACAGACACCATCTTGAAGCTTGAATACAAATAAGAATAAAATGTATCAGGCACAATAAGGTTATAGAGGGTAAGAGATGATAAATGTCTCCTGCCAGACAAGGAACAGCACAGACAAATAACCCATCTATGGATATACACACTACTATAATGATCAACATGTAGAGTACTTTGGACATTGGTTAAGTTGCTTACCGACACTTAGGTTATACGTCTCTTTCCACTGCAAGATTATGTTGTTTGTGCCCGAATCCACAGTTTTTCTTTTACAAATGCAGGGTCTTGATGTGATGGAGATGTGGAATATCATAGTGGAAGTAATGCCAAGAATGGAAAGAGTTAATGCTGTGGTCCTGGATCAGCTCCTCTTGTGCCTTGGAAAAAAAATCCATTACAGAATGCCTTGTTACGTTGATATATATATAATAACCATAGAGACTAAAGCCTTACTGGAAAAATGTTTAAAATTTGTCTTTGCCGGATAAATCTTTTCGAACAGTTGAAACACACGTTTTTGTGTTCATATCTTAATTTTTACACATTTTTACCGAGTATAATAAATATGTTTTAATGTCGCTGCATATTAGACTATTTCTTTGTAATATTTAAGATTTTAATCATGGTAATGTGCTATATAATGAAATGTGTTATAAGGGCTAACCTACATTTGTTTTCATCCCCTTTTTTATATGCATGAATTTTTAGTTTTGTTATTTGAGGACAATGCCACTAGCATTTTTCACATGAAGACTCTTTTTTTAATGACAACTATTGATTGCCTGCTTCAAGTGACAGAATCTCTTGGGTCTACTTACCAAGACGTTGAGTGGTCAGTCGAGTTAAGGGTTAACTCAGCTGCACGTACTGAACTCCAGTCACATGGTCTTGTATGCAAAATAAGTTCTATGTTCACTAATATACACATTATTTGTGGGGGGAGGCATGTAGGTTGAATTATCAATTGCATGTCCTCACCTGAAAATCACTTTAAAAACCCTAATTGCAGTGAATGTGTTTAACCCCTTAAGGACCATGGGCGGTCCCTAAACCCATTGAAAACAATGCATTTTGAGCCCGTACATGTACGCGCTTTGTCATTAAGGGGTTAAAAAAAATAGAAGAACAAGGGTTTGTTTTTCTTTTAACCCTCCCCACTTAACCAAGCATAAGGTGGGAGTGATGGCGGTGGGGATATTTTTTAAATATATTTTTTAACTCCACCATCCCACTGAGCAGCTATTTTAGCAAGCTATTTTATTACCCTTGGCCCACCATGCACAAGGTGGGGAAGAGAGCGTGATCATTGTCACCACCGTTGACTAATTGGTGGTCAATGCCCAGGTAGATTCGTTTGAGCTTGGTACCGTGTGATGAATATACAAGATTATCCCACAACAGAGTCGGAACCGAGCAATAGGCGCAAAGCTTAAAATTGTGCTTTCGACATTAAAGTATATAGAAACAGAACTACCAACCTTTATATATCCTGATGATTTAGGACTGGCAGATTCCATACCATGGTTTAGAATATGTATATCTTTACGCTTTTCTTTTTTCCAGCATGTAGGAAAATTGTTGTCTGAAAAATATAAACATTTTCCAATACTTTTATACTTGCAACACCTTTATACTGTGCCTTAAAGTCTGACTACAGTCAGAAGTATGTTCATTCCAGCATAAACAGCTTATTGCACTTCTAATCAGGGAGAACAAATTTGAGTCACTTCATGCACCTATTTAAACTCATGTCTATTAAGCTTTAATTAACCTTAAACACTTGTTTGTGATAGCACACTTAACCTTTTTCTACTGGGAAACACAGCTTGTATGCACTCCTATCATTTCTTTCACATTATGTTGCGTGCTATACTTCATAGTTGTTACAGAAATCTGTTGACAATTTCATACATAAAGCAGTGACCAAAATTGCTTTGCACGTTTCCTGGCCCTCCTTATTCTAGATTTATAAAAATATGTTAAAACCCTAAGAAAACGAATATTCATGATGAAGATGGGTCTCAAGTTGGGACCGACTTCTTCATGTTTTCTAATAATATATTACATCGCTTCTTTAGTTCGTCTTCCTTCTTTGCTTTGCTATGGATTTTTTTTGTGTTGCTATTTCTTTCACACTCAACAGAATAAACTGCAGCTTTCAAACCAACAGGTTGTTCTTCTCACTCCTTGCAGGTAATTGCAAGTTGCTTTGTAGGAAATGTTCTATAGCTTGTTATATTTCAACCTAACACAGTCGACTCCCTTTGAACTGACACATAGGAGAATTGTTGGGTTAAAAGATGGAACCACTTCAACCTTCCTCCTTTTCATGCTTACATACAGTGCTGATAGAACTCTATACAACTATAAAACGAGTGACATGATGGGTGTCTCCGAATTCTAGTGCAAGTGATGCTGAAGCATCCAAAAAAGCCTTTTTCTTTGATTTTCTTTTCTGAATGGTACCACTTTTCATTTTTATCCATTAAAAGCAAAAAATCATCATGTGATTACTATGTTTGTTGTAACATGCACGTAAATTGCACATGCTTCTCATACACGAATTACATTTGAGATACATTCCAAGAGTCCAAATATTTTCTCTAATATCAAAATACATTGTGATAACAATTAAACGGAACCCTCAAAATAATAATTGTATAGTATAGTGGAGGACAGAGAGGAGCGCCAAGCGGTTGCTCATGAAAAGGTTTTTTGCAACCGTTTGGCACCCTTCTGTTTCGCTGCCACCAGCCGCCTCGATGCAGCCCTAACTGCGAAGGTGGGGGCGCGAGGCCTCTGTCCTGGTCGCAGTGCCGGCATTTCATGCTGAGCGCCAGAATATGACATCATACCCTGGTGCTCAGCAGTGAAGCAGTGTGTACCGCAGCAGGGGAGCGAGACAGAGTGAGAATGAGTTAGCGTATGAACGAAGGTGTGGATGAATTGCTTAAATGATTTTTGAAAATGCATTAATGTATACATGTAAATGATTGTATGAATGAGTGAGGGAATTAATGATTGTGTGAATGAAAGGGCGAATGAATGAATGAGTGACTGTATAAATGTTTGTGTGTATCATAGATGTATAAGTGATTTGGGGGAAGGCAAAGATGGTATAAGCAGGGTGTTTATAGAACCAAAATGGCACAGGGGGCTGTTTGGGGACAAAGAGGTCTTATGCTAGGCTCCTTGGGCAAAGATGGCTCATGCTGGTCTGTTTTGGGACAAATATGGCTCACGCTGGGCTTACCTTTCAGCAGTCCTGCGGCGAGTCTACCTGCTCGGTCTCTGTGCCGGCTTGTAAGGCGGGGCACCAGAAATGACGTCATCTCGCAGATTTTTAAGAAGTTTTATTGTACACTATCTGTTTTAACTCCAGAGAACTCACCGTAAGAACTGAACAAAATACAAATAAAATGCTGACCGATCCATAAACTCTATCTCCACTCTGTAGTATTATTATTAACACACAGTGAAGTGAACAAAATTAACCTTATGCCTTTTCAAAATACTCAACCTTAAATATGTGAAAGAACGCAGAGTCTTAATGATGTGCTGTGACCGATATGACTCAGCACCTTTTCCTCCTGATACCAGTCCTACCCAAAACTCGTTCCCCCTGCAACATAGACAGTGTAAACCTTATGCACATTTAAAACTTACAAAAGATATGCATAAAACATATGTCATTATATCAGTCAGGCTTTTAAGATCTTTTTGTATCAGCCCAGTATTATCGATATTGTAATCCCACTCGTTTTCTATGGTCCATGGCCATAGCATCTTTGTGATGTTTCTATAAGGGCTTTGTTATGAGCTCTTAGCCCCATGGTGTAGCTCTCTGTCAGGCTGCCAGGAGACAAGTAATCTGGTGTCAGGCTGCAGGGGCCCAGAGGGTCCCTTGGCCCTCGGGGTTATGCTGCATCTCAAAGCTGTGGTTTCCTAATTATAGAACTCCAAGTGGTGAGAATAATCATACCTGGGAACTCTCTGGGTTTGACCCAGAGATCTCCGGCTGAAGCGCCACTTCCTGACACACCCCGCTTCCATTGTGCACCCTTGACCGCGTCCCGCAAGAGAAGGCTCCGGTTAGCCGGAGCTCAGAAGTTCCCAGGTATGACAATAATAATGGAGTATGGTGTCATTCTTAAATGGTTCTATCACAGTTATGGCTATATGGCTAGAGCATGCTCAGGTATCTAAGGTAGGGTATTCAAAATGCTGGTGCTCAGTTGTTTGTCATCTTAGCTGCTTCTAACCTAGTACTTTATTTCCTGCTCTTCAACGCACTGATCTCGCCCCAACACATATCTGTCAACCCCCAACTCAGAAAACCTGGCTTTGATTTTTGGATTGTTTCTCAGCGACACTTCATTTAAGACATATTATTATACGGCTTAATAAAGGCAAGGATGTAAACACTAACTGTATGTCACAATAAAAGGCACGTTGGGTTGGACTGGAGGTATTGTGGCTTCCTTGATTCCTGAACTTTAGCAGAGAAGGCAGAGACATGTTAGCATATAAAATATGTTTCAATTCACACAGCCATGCCCTCCGTGTCTAAGGCAAGTAGAGATTCCGTAACTACTCTCCTTTCCTTGCTTTTTCCTCACAGGTACAGGTATACGTTTTCATGTCGCCTTTTAGTTCTTTTTCACCACCATCATCATCATCACCCTGATTGTTGAGGTACATTTCAACTTTGTTGCTAAAGATCTACTAAGCTCCTCTGTCTATGATTAAAGTCTAAGGAAAAGATGAACGAGCACATAACAAATGATTCTTTTTATCTGAACTGTTGAATGCATATCCATCGACTCAAAACAACAAAGGGCATACTTTTCCGCGGTTGTTTCCAATATGATGTTTTTTCTCCCCTTATGCTCAAAATTAAGATTCACTTAAATGTTTTTTTTTTCTTCAATCTCTCCTTCCATGCCTCCATTAGTGTCTAGTCTCCATGGAGACGGCAAGGAAACTCAACATTACAACATGTTTGATGTTTTCGTGCTCCCTTAGGCTGGGCATAAGTACTTTAATCCATTTTCTTTGTAATCCAAATATTTTGAATTAAAAAAAAAAAAGCCATCAACGGGTATCAGAGATCAGATTCATTAGTTGTCCTGTATAGAGACAGGCTTGATGTCAACCAGATGCGGTAACAAAATAACTGATGATAATGAAATGTTTATTACTAGAAATGTAGAAATCTTTAGGAGGAGACAGATATAAATATTTCCTTGTGCATCAGTGCAGAATTGTGGAAAATATATGTTGTATATTTTAACTCTGTACATTAGCAATAGAGTCTTCCAATCAGGGCCCGCCCAAGACTTAATGCCGCCTGGGGCGAAGTTTATTGAAGTGATTGAATTTAAACATGCATGGGATAGGTATGTGGCTATTCTGAATCTACGAGATCAAAGACTGAGTAACGTCTGAGTCATTACAGGAAGACTTGATGGGTCTTATCTGCAGTCAAATGCTATCTTTCCATGTTCCCGTAAATATGTTTTCAGTACAGAAAAGGTATATGTGCTATTTGCTTCAAAGTGGGTGATTGTAAATGTAAAGCCTACGATTCCCGTTCTTCTATGTGAGAAAAAAAGAAAGTATGATCTTGAAATATTCATTTTAATGTACCCAAAGACTAATGGATATTTAATGCCATTTAACTAGCACATAAATGACCTGTCACTTAGCATTGGTAACTACATGGGTCAAAATGACACATCAATAAGGCAAACATATGAAAGGGGTGTGGAAAATGAATAAAGAAAGGGAATGGAATAGGGCAAGAGAAAGAGCTATTTTTTTCCAAAGGAATAATATGATTTTATTAAGAAGACAATGAGAAAGAGAAATTTAAACAAGGCAATAACAAAACTTTGAATTTGAAGACAGATAAGAACCATCCTACTTATTTTGTCCTATATTTGGGATAACCTTAGGACTGTCCTTGAATGGTTAGTATAAACTGATTACAAATGTCAATGTCAAATAATAATAATAAAAAGTTTGGTTTTTCTGTCTTCTGTAAAAGGTTTTCTTCTCTAGAAAGATTTCAATGTAAACAGTCATAGGAATGAGCAAGGCAAGCTCATCAGAACTTTTCAAAGCCAGTAACAATGTAAGGTCCATGCCTCCACATCGTCATGCCCCATCATGTTCATCCTCTTAGGTGTCTTCAAAAAACTTGCCTTTCCCCAAGGCTTCCATATGGAAGTAGTGTAGCTCCCCAAGGTAGGGATTTCGGAGACATACACCAGTGTTGGACGTAGGGTGACCACATCAGCCATGTTTTGCAGAACATATAATTTTTACATATTGCTGACCAGCCCAGATAAAATGCTGCCCTGCAGTATGGGGGATGTATAACTGGCTAATTGGTTCCCTTTCATAAGTCTATATTGTACATCCCACATACTGCAGGACAGCATTGTATTTGGGCTGGCCATCTGTAAAAATTATATGTGTCCTGTAAAACATGGCCAATGTAATCAACCTAGTTGGACTCTAGGTGCCCAAGGGCCTATCAAGAGGTAAGCCTGTTTAATACTCCTGCTCTGCCTGACCTGTGGATTTTAAGCACTAATCCTATCCCACCAGGATTCTGACTTTGACTTGTTAGCTGGGTGATCACCTCCAGTAACTGAACAAGTCTGTGTCCTCATTGGCTGTTCCTCCTAATAGACACCAACACCAGGAAACACATAAAACACATTACATTATTGCAAAATACATATACAAGTATACGTTCTACTGCCCCTGACAGCCCCACCAAAGAATAACAGTGCTTTGGGGAGCCTATAGAATGTGTTCTTTAAAAACATTAAAACATAAGATAAACACTTGCTGCAGCTACTAGCCATCTCCATGGTCTGATTATTCTCACCACTGATTGGTTGCTTGAAACAGCCAATCAATGGGAAATAAGCACTCACATTTAAATCAATGGGAGCAATTTCTGTGCCTGCTCACAAAGGTTCTCATTAGATGTCCAGACAGCAACAACCAGAGCTGACTGGCGGTAAGTATATTGTGTATCAGAAAATGTTTTAAATTATCTAATCTTACAATGATGTGGCATGTACTGGCTCAAATGCATTGTAATGTTTTCATGTTTACCTCTTTTCACGTTTAGTGGACTAATAGAGGAGCAATACTTTTAGAAAAGTATGATGGCAAACCCGATATCACGAAGGTGATTCATGATGTCGGAGAATCTGATTATGCACCAACCTACATTTTAGCCCACTGAGGAAACTCAACTTTCATTTTAAATTATTGCAATCCCACCAATGCCAGGCAATTATTTTATATTAATATCTTCTACATAAAACATTTCTAAATATTAAAACCAGTCAAAGTTTTACCAGTATCATACAAATTCACCGATTTATCTAGTTATTGTCTTGCAGAAAAATGGTATCTGTAATTAACCTATACTTTGTAAATCCAAAGAACCTAAGGATTCATCCTGTCACCACATTTGAGTTGGTGGTTCCTGTCTGCTTCAGCCCGCACATCAAGAATGGAAAGACGCAAAGTTTATCCTCTTGTCCAATGGACTTGCCCACCTCTAACCTTGAGCTACATTAGTACTCCATGAACAAATTATCTGGAACTGTTCAAATACTGTAAGTGCTTCTGAGTGGCATATTAAAGTAATTTGACATATAAAGTAATAAACTTGTAGAAAGTTGTCTTTGTGATATCAGTTGAAAATACCCTTGGATGCCCTTTTTAGTCCTCTGAAGGTATAATAGACAGTAATCAGAATAATGACACACAACAAAATGCTTTGCGGAATCTATTTCATATCCTGCCAGTAAATACAAAATACATGCTGCTTAATGTGACGTTTTTGTTGTCCTGGTGGCCTCCCCACATAGAGAAGCTGTAAAAGGTACAGGTAAGTATACCACATTGTGCCTACTTCAGTAGATTTGAAGTGACACTGAGCAAAAAAAATGTTGTCAGAATAATGGAACATATATTATGAGGTCTGCCAGTTAGCAAATTTGGAAGGAGAATAAGAATGAGAGCAAGAAGAGTAACAATAATGACCAAGAATTTCCAAATTTTAGAATAATGCTTCTAAGAAACATGAAGTAATGGCACTCTAACCAAAAAACAAGTGAAGCTAGAAATACATTTTTATGTATGTTTTTCTTTAAATGTATTTATCTTAAAGCGGAAGACCCTTCTAGTAAAATTCTCATATACACTTACCGGCCACTTTTATTAGGTACACCTTGCTAGTATCGGGTTGGACTCCCTTTTGCCTTCAGAACTGCCTTCATTCTTCGTGGCATACTTTCTACAAGGTGCTGGGGACATTCCTCAGAGATTTTGGTCCATATGGACATGATGGCATCACGCAGTTGCTGCAGATTTGTCGGCTGCCATTCATGATGCAAATCTCCCATTCCACCACATCCCAAAGGTGCTCTATTGGATTGAGATCTGGTGACTTTGGGGGCCATAGGAGTACAGTGAACTCATTGTCATGTTCAAGAAACCAGTTTGAGATGATGTGAGCTTTGTGACATGGGGCATTATCCTGCTGGTAATAGCCATCAGTAGATGGGTACACTGTGGTCATAAAGGGATGGACATGGTCAGCAACAATACTCAGGCAGGCTGTCACGATGCTCAGTTGTTACTAAGGGCCCCAAAGGGTGCCAAGAAAATGTCCCCCACACCATTATACCACCACCAGCAGCCTGAACCGTTGGTACAAGGCAGGATGAATCCGTGCTTTCATGTTGTTCACGCCAAAGTCTGACCCTGCCATCCGAATGTTGAAGCTGGAATCGAGACTCATCTGACCAGGCAACCTTCTTCCAGTCTTCCATTGTCCAATTTTGGTGAGCCTGTGTGAATTGTAGCCTCAGTTTCATGTTCTTAGCTGACAGGAGTGGCACCCGGTGTGGTCTTCTGCTGCTGTAGCCCATCTGATTCAAGGTTCAACGTTTTGTGCGTTCAGAGATGTATTCTGCATACCTTGGTTGTAACAAGTGATTATTTTAGTTACTGTTGCCTTTCTATCATCTCGAACCAGTCTGCCCATTCTCCTCTGGCCTCTGACATCAACATGGGATTTTCGTCCACACAACTGCTGCTCACTAGATATTTTCTCTTTTTCGGGCCGTTCTCTGTCTGTTGTGTGTGAAAATCCCAGTAGATCAGCAGTTTCTGAAATACTCAGCACCAACAACCATGCCACATTCAAAGTCACTTAAATCCCCTTTCTTCCCCATTCCAAAGCTCGGTTTAAACTTCAGCAAGTTGTCTTGACCACGTCTGACATGCCTAAATGCATTGAATTGCTGCCATGTGATTGGCTGATTAGTTATTTGTGTTAACAAGCAATTGGACAAGTGTACATAATAAAGTGACCAGTGAGTGTATGCTTATCAATTACAAAGATGTGTCTTCTTCATTAGTTGATCTGTTTACTATATATTGTAAGCTCATTTGAGCAGGGCCTTCCTCACCTGTTGTCTCTCAATTTGTTATATTAGGTTATATTATATATTAGGCTATGGAATTTATAAAACAATAAATAATAAAAATAATAGAAATCAATGAAAGGACCAGCTACAGTGTTCTTGCAGAAAATCTGATCAAGTCCCACCATTTTAAGGCAGATGCCCATATAAGGATATATGTACGCAATTTACCTAAATAAATAATTACTCAAAACAGATCACAAACTAAGTCCTTAAAACTGGAAAACTGTCTGACATCTATAAATATTAATACGTTTATGAAAATGTAATTTTGGGAGTTGATAGCCCTTGACGCTAGGAAGCAGCATCTTGCACGCTAAATGACTCCATTCTGATGGTACAAGGGATAATATTTGAAGTCTAAGTGATTGTGTACCCAGCTGAAAATGCTTTTATATATTGTACGTGGTGTCATAACGCTGTTTCAAGTGAAAGTATTTTACGCCATGCAAACACCGCAACTATTATAGGTAAAGCTTCGAAACGACTATAAGCAATATCAAAGTACGTTTGGTATGAGTCAAAATTGCTGATCTCCGTGAAAAAGGGGATAATCCATCAAATGCGGCTCATAAAGATTCTATTTTTATATGTTGTAAGGTATCTAATAAAGAGTTTCTGATTCCTTTACAATGAGAAATCAGTTTTCAGGCAATCCAAATACTACATACAGAGGTACAAATTCAATAAGAAAGGAGTAATACAAAATTACTTCTTAATTTCCGTCCTGCACGCTGCGGTGTCTGAGAATTAAATTATATAAAAAAAAAAACTATTGTCACCCAGTCTTACAATGGCAAATTTTTTCTCTATTTTTATACGTTACATTAAAAAACGCTATTCATTTATTGTTTACAGAAAAAATATCATATAAAAAGTGTTTGTAATTTAGACATATTGTAAGTGTCTTTTTTGTTCCTTCATTTTTTTAAAGTTTAAGCAAAGGACTTTTTCCTAGGAAAAAAAAAATTATGTGTGACATGAAAGTAATGAAATTCTCACAGGGATACAGAAATAGCTCGGTTTCCACCTCCTGAATTTCATAAAAGTAAATTAATCAGATTGCTATAAAAATAATAGTAACCGGGGTACCCTGGGTCCTTCAAACTGTAATCACAACTATAATAATGTTCTAAAAGGGATACTGATTAGTCTAAATATAAAAATATAGTCTGATTTCTAAACTAAAAGTCCTATGATCCTCAGCCAGCCAGTTGTCCACCATAATGCTGGCTGAGTATCATTGGAAGCGTAGTCCACAGCAGCAAAGATTTTTTTTTCATTAAAAAAGGGCTAATGTTAGCCTCCCTTCCAGGACCCCTACACACTGCATTTACACACACACCTGCCCATAAACACACATACACTGCCTTTACACACACATATAGATTGCCCTTACACACACACCTGCCCATAAGCACACATACACTGCCTTTATACACACATATACACATACACTGCCCTTACACACACACATGTACATGGAGCGCTGCCCATAGACACAGCACCACATTATCTACACTGCCTTACACACACATATACTGTACTACTTGCCCTTAAACACACACACACGACATGATAAACACTGCCCTATACAACACCAGCTAACAGTATAGTTAACCAATAACTATACTGCTCTTACACACACACTGGCCCATACACATACACTGCCCTTACACCCCTTTCTCCTCATCTCCATCCTTCTTCCTTTTTCCTCCAGCCTCCAGAGATCGAAAATCAGGACTGTCCTGCCTAAATCGGGATAGTTGGGGGGACATGGTACTGTATATATATATATATATATATAATATTCAGTTAGTATTATATAAAATCCTATAGCTCATTTAAATAGTAATAATTTTATACACATTAAAAATTGTTGAGATGCAAGGAGAAATCTGAGGATTGAAAAGACTAATAAGATATGCAAAGGACAGAAAGAAATATCCTGATGAAAGAGAGGATATGAGTCAACATCTTGGCTAAAGCAGAGATAAGAGCCGCAGACACATTACTAGCAGCTCTGGCTGAACTATTTATCTGCTTAACAGATTCATGTTACATTTTTCACATTAGCTTCATTAGAAAACAAAAGGCAGCCACACACCAGCATGCTTTATAGGTCTGAACTCACTTCGAGGGGATTACTTCTCATCATTTTACTTCGCTACATTCGCCAAGACAACTTGTGCTTTAGCAGACAAATGCATTAATACTAATTGCCCCTTCCCTGCCCTCTTTAATCTATTTGCTCTGAAGCTTTTCCAACCCTTACACTATTATAACCATTGCATATTCTCCTTCAGGCTGCCTGTATTTATCGCTTTACTGGCTAGGATCAATCATATTCGCTTGCCTTTGTACACTATGGCTACTTATCTAATGCCATGTCTGTCCATTTCTGTTTGTCACAAATCTATATTGTTTTACTCTTTCGCTTCCAAAATTCATGCTATGACCCTTTCACGTGCCAAATTTCTTTTAAACCCAAGAAGCCATCTTTCAAATGATCTGGTAAACATTTTCTATAACAAGATATTTTTAATTGTGTGGGTTTTTATGAATTTCTGGTATCTGTAATTTACTGTATTATTATTATATGTGTTGCATACTATTTTTCAAACACAAAAAAAACTTCTATACCTACATCTAGGAAATATGGATAGCAGAATAGCATGTTTTATCCTTTATAGTGTTCCATTAGAACAGGTTATGTATTGATAGAACATTTATGTCAGGGTATTTGGCATGTGTCTTCTATCAAATTCCTTTAGCCAGGGCCGCTATCATGGGGGGCAACCCCGGTACTGGTGGGCAGGGCGCGACAAAGCAGGGAAGCCGGGTCCCCTTGCATGGCTACAGGGGCACGCAAAGGCAGGTGCCATGTGTGCATGGTGTCCAGTAACAGAGGCGCCCACCAAGGTCATGTAACATTCATTATGTGACCCCATGGAAGTAGATAGGCAGCAGCACACACACAAAGTATGAGATACAGTGGTGACAAGTCTCCGCGAGTTAAGGGAGGAGGGTAGTTTGTGTGTACTCTACGGTAGTGTTAGAGTCACTGTGTGGGTATATGTATGTATAGTTTTAGTCAGCATGTGTATATGTTTAGTGTTAGAGTCAGTGTGTGTTGTTGTATAGTGTGTGCTTGTGTATGGACGTTGTGTTAGCGTGTATGAGCCTATAGTGTTGTATGTGTTACCGTATGGCATAAGTGCATATGCATTCCAGCATATAGCGTTAAAGAATGTATTAGTGTATGGTGTATACATGAGCGTATGGTTTTAGCGGATGCTATTGTAAGGTGTTTGTGAGCATATGATCTTAGCATGTATGTCTGTTACTATATGGGTGTGTATGTGTGTATGTTTTTTAAAGTTTGGTGTTAGCATGTGTGGAGGTATATGGTGGTAGCATGGGTTTGTGTGTTATGGTGTTTAAGTCTCAGGGGTGAGCCGAGGATTAGTGGTGCCTGGAAGAGGGAGAAGATATGCAAGAGAAATAATGTGTTTGTGGGTATTGCGAGGTAGGTCTGGGATCGCCCATCGCTGAGGTCAAGGGACAAGCGCTGTTAGAAAGGTTGCAGGGACAAAAGAAATATAACAGTAACAAAAGAAACACCTTGCCTGTCCGGCACTTACTACACATAGGATGTCCCTCACTATCAGCATAATATGTCCAGCAACCTTTACTCACATGTCTCTCCCACAGACAGGCTTTCTGGGTCCTCAGCCAGAGAACTACCTGCTCTCCTGGCTTCCCTTTTATATCCACCCTCTAATTCACTTAATTAATCACCTAGCAGGTGGAAGACTCAGGTGTTACTCCACATAGGAAAGGAATCTAGGAGAAACATACCTCCCTTCCACCACTAATCCAACATGACTGTCACAGTATGTTATAAGAGTGAGTGGGTGTTAGAATTTCCTTGTTATGTGTCTTAGTTATGGAGGTGAAACCCTAAAATACTGCACCCAGTCACTTTTAACCCTGAGCTCTCCGTAGGTCTTATTTGGTGTGCTTATGGTAGGCCAGGAGAGGGTTAGCACAATGGAATGGACATGGGACCCCAGGCTTTAAATCAGTTCTGGGCCCTAAGATTTCTGACGGTGAGCCTATAGGTGTTTTCCTCCTTAAAGAATGTGAAGAAGCTAACTATGCATTTTGGAATCTTTCTCAACATTTCTTCTTGTTATTAAAATTTGGAACATTCTTAGATGTCTTTAATAGACGTCACTTAAAGTTTTTTTTATATTTTGTTTTAAAAGGCTTCTCTTCCAGAAACAACTCAGCCAGTAAGATTTCATAATTATTTAACTTATATTGAGCTTTTTCCAGTTTTCATACGGTATATATTATTATTATTATTACTGTTAATTGATGTATATAGCACCATCATATTCTGCAATGCTGTACAATGGGTAAGTAAGATAAAACAGTTTAGATTTACAAAAGGTAGAGACAGCCCGGTTAAAATTAGCTTACAATCTATATGATTTAAAGGGACACTCCAGCCATCAACTGCTGATTCATTTCACTTTTATTGGATTTTTTTCCCTTATTTTGAACAATTATGTCAATTTCACATACTACAATGATGCAGAAAGGGGTTAAAAACAACAAAGCTAGTAAATAAGATTAAAATCAATGATGTCTGCATATGCGATTAAGTATGATTGAAATGTGTTTCCGTTTTGATTCCACTTGTGCTACATACGTAATCTTTTTATAATTCTTTTATGACGGAAACTTGATACGTTTGTGAAATCTATTATGTATGTGCTAACTTGTTTCTTATGATGGAAAGGATGAAATGCAGGAGGAGTACGTCTCTTTTTTGACTAACAGGCGAAACATTTTAAGGTGACGTCGAAAGCATTCCCATATGCATCACGCCAAATCAGTTTTGTCAGGGTGGAAAAAAACTTAATATAGAGGAGTGAAAGATCAGAGTAATCTGTGCCCGTGTAGAGGAGACCAAGACTGGAAGACCAACAAGTGATTGTAGATATGCATATTTTTAATACCTGAAATGCCTAATTTGTCCATTTTACCAGTTTTACCCATGGTTACTTTTTCCTTTGATTGTAAGCTTGCGAGCACAGCCATCTTTACCTAATGTATCTTGCTGTCTTAGTCTGTCAATTGTAGTTTTCTAATTCGTTTTGAATGTATGGACTGTAAGAAGTGCTGCTGAAAATGTTGGTGCTATAAAAGAAGGAGAGGGGGAAGGAGGAGTAATAGAAGAAGAAGAAGAAGAAGGAGGAGAAGAATGGATGACTGAAGTACCTTGAATGTAATATAGGACTGCTGCATTAAGTTGACAATATTGGACACTTACATTTAACTAGTAGAGTGTAAGTGTGCTTAATGAATATTGAGTGTCTCCTTTAAATGTCCCCCACTCCCATGCTCCACTCCATCTCCTACCAGTTTTTTTCTTGCAGGAGATGCGATTGGTCAGATACTTAAATCTCCTGCTGGTCATTGTGTGTCCATGATATACTCTGTCTGCGCATTTGGTGTCAAATGTGGAAAGCTGCAGCTTCTTCTAAAGGAAAATGGTTTTTTTTTACATTGTATTTCTTACAGGTAAAGTACTTTATTAATAACTCCTCCTTGGTGGGACAGGATGGGGTATTGACTGTCCCTTTAACTACCACTTACAAAAAAATCTTTATGAATCAGTAGAACATACAACGTGTGGTATGTAATAAAAGTAGCATAATAACCTTACAGTAACTGTAAATCAGCCTGAAAACCAGTTGAAGACATTTTGATACTTAGACATATAGATGCTCTAAGGAGAAACAACCATCGATTGGCTTATTATTTTCTTTTTAATGTTCTGTTCTTATTCAGTATTAGAATTAAGATTGAATGACTGGTCTCCTCCTCGGAGAGAGTCCATTCTCCCTGTTTTCAAATAATCAAAACTCTCTAATTCTATAAGCTCTTTTGCCCGAAGGTGGGGGAGGGGGGTTAACTAGATCATTTGGGAATCCAGATGCAAGATTGAGTCTCATGTCAAGGCTCTGTGTTGTATGATCACTTCCCTCATGGGTTAACCTCACGACTTTGAGTAGCCGCAAGCAGAAACCTTTGTTGTTTTCCCAGAAGTCATAATCAAAGTTCTATAGTCGTACGACAAACACTGTAGTTAATATCACAAGCCAATAGGTCAATGGAAGCTGAGTTCATTGTCAGGTTACCATCACAGGCGAATCAACACAGTAACAAACAAACCGACAGCAAATCTGCACCAACACAGGGCGTCAGAGGAGGGCAGTACCATGGATAGCGTAACACGCAGTAGAAGGCATGCACAAGGCCAGAAGGTGGCTGCATAAGTAAATGCTGGAATA
>VKOC01029115.1:0-18576 GCA_009364415.1 Spea multiplicata
CGTGTTCTAGATACACGTGTTCTAGATACACAGTATTATAGATATTATGTAGATACGCAGTAACGATCTGTTGGAACGTGTTCTAGATACACAGTATCCCTCTCCCGTTAGAACCCGCTCTGGATACAGAAGCTTGTTGCAGGACGTGTTCCATCTGTCTGCTTCACATGTCCCGGCAGAAGCGTTTACAGATCGTATGGAGTAAAGACCCGGCTTACATCTACATTTTGCCAACATATTTTCCCAAATTGTTTCCAGACTTCTCATTTTGTTTTGTCTGCGGACGCCGGTTCTATTTCGCGCGTTTGCCGGTTCCCCGCTTAGATCAGGTCATCAGTTTTTCACCTCTATTTTATTCATCTTTAGTAATCTGTCTTTATCTAGTTAGAGCACACGCACATACGTGTTTCATACACACACGCGTGGCGAGGCAGGAACATGCCATTTCTCATGGATCTCTGGGAACACAACCCGTTCTGCAGCACCGGTGGTCCGACGCCATCAAAGCCTGAAGACCCCCCCTTTTCCCAGTCATTGACTGGATGGAGTTGGGGTTCTTCACCCCCATCACAGAGGCTTTAGAACCTCAGAGCTTCTCCTGAACGATGTCAGGGACGTGTAGCGTTCACGTAGCACCAAGATAACGGAGAACATACGAGGGCTGGTCAGGGGGCCGGGGGGAGGGGCATCTAAAACAAAAGTACAGAAATAATCCCCTTCTGCACACCAGCAGGTACAATATCACATATGCAAGCTGGGCGAAATGCGGCCCCAGGGCCGGCCCTCATGCCCAGTACCGGCTGCTCCATGTCCGTAACGATAACTTCACCTTCCTTGTCACACCTGACCAATTCACCTTTATTCAAGCAGCAGTATCCTCCGTGTTAATGAGGAAGCCTTAAATCCGGGTTCACGGATCTTTCTGGAGTTCTTGCGCGCAGCGACGCCGGCCGTGAGAGTCTAACGGGGGCGCTGATTATAAAGGAAGCTGCGCCGGGGGGAGGGTGTGCCCGTGTGCCCCCCGCAATACACGGATTCCCCCTCCTCTGGCACTCGAAGCGTTAAACGGCTGGCGTGCCAGAGTCGGAATTGGCAGATCCTAAATCCCCCTCTGAATCGGCCCCGCTCCGCAGATACGAGCCAGCCGGCCTTATCATTCATCCACATGCGCAACGCGCCAAACTGATTTCCCTTCCTTTGTCTTTTGATGTGCGAGAGGCTCGTGTTTTTTCTTTCTTTTTTCTTAAAGGATCAGTTTTAGTCGCTCCAAACACCGACTTAAAGAGAAAAAAAGATGAAAAAAACAGAAACGGGGAAAAATCTTTTAGTAATGAGATTGAAACGTACAAAACACAGAAGCAAATGTGTCTTTAATACATCGTTACGGCCCTTTATGGGGCTGGAAAGGACTCGGCAGACCCCATTCTGGCTGCACTTCAGAGCGGAGGGGATTGCCGGCCGCCGCCGCCGAGCGCCTTTCGCCGGCACGCTGGTATTGCAGGAATTTTTTAATTTCCTGTAACGCGGGGATCGCAGAGCAGCCGGCTGGAGGGTCCGCTCCGGTGCCTTACGGGGCCCTCTCACCCCCGTGCACAGAAAAGCCACGCGGGCTGCGGGTTCCGGGCGCGTTACCTTCAGACCCAAACGGAAACATGCGCGGAAGTCAGATGAGGACACGGATCGGGGAATATATTTCCCTCCCGGCGCCTCCTCGCTGCTCCGCACCTCTGCTTATTCAGGTTTTCTTAAATGTCAAAAAAACATTAAAAAAATGATGCCGCCTTCAGAGAGCAGGGATTCATTATATTAATAATATTAATAAAATTATTACTAATAATACTACTTCTGCGAATACATTTATACTACTAAAAATAATAATAATACTAATAATAACATTAATACTACTACTAATAACACAAATAATACTACTTCTACAAATACATTTCTACTAATAATAATAATACTACTAATAATAACATTAATTCTACTACTAATAATAATATTTCTACTAATACATTTATACTACTACTAAAAATAGTAATAATAATACTAATAACATAGCCGCTATATCATAGCTATAGTAGAGATAAATAATATGAAGAAAAAAATAATAATACTAATAACATTAATACTGCTACTACTACTAATAATAATAACATTAATACTACTAATAATAACAACATTATTACTGCTAATAATAATAATATTAATGCAACTACTATTAATAATTACAATACCATTAATGAGTATAATTTTGAATATGAAAAAAAATGCTACTACTAAATATTAACACTACTGCTACTAGTAATTAATAATAATGCTAATAATTAATTATCCTTATTTTAATATTAAAATATGAATATAAAATTAATAATAATAATGCCAATAATAATAAATAATAGTTAATAATAATTAATAATATCTCCACTGCCGATGTGCTTTCTGGTGGCATTTGGGGCAGATTCTCTGCAATTCTGCTCCGTTTACAAAAAATAAATAGTAAAGTGTTTATGGATAACAAGTGATTCTGGTGCAAATTGTTCTTATCACCACAGCAACCGTTCCATCTGACTGGACCATTCTGTTGGTTGCTATGGTGACTGCTTTTGTAACTTTGCACCACAGCCATTTTTTTTTACATAATCCCCATAACTTTTTAAAATAAAGTGACCAATCAGGAAGAGGCAGCCAGGTGCATGCTGGGAAATCGCATGCGATGACTGAGAAGTCAGAAAATAATTGCGCATTTAATAATGCATCGCCTGCAGATGTGCTGCGGGGGGAGGATTGTGCGTTCCTGCGCGACGCAGCCACCACGTTCCTAACCGTTCCCAGAGGATCCCGAGCGGCTCTATTACCGTCCTATTTAGCATAAAGTGCAGTTTTTGGCTCCTGAGATCCCGCGTGTCACCGGCTGCGGCAGCTGTGTCGCTCTCTGACATCCGTGTAAAGCATCCGAAGACGCAGAACCATAAAGTAGCAAATAAAAAAGCTGCTTAATGTGACCCTGAAGTATCTGCCAGACATTTATCTATAGTTACATAGTTTATCTATAGTGACCCCCATCCCATCACCTCTTTATGCACCACCCCCATAAAAACGCCATTCATTACTAACTGTAGATTGCAAGCTCTTGAGACAAAGACACAAACGGCCGTATTCAGCCGTCATGCAGCGCTGCGGAACATGACGGCGCTACATAAATCAAGAAATAATGCGAGAAAAGATTAGACGTGGCACGGGCGATAACCGGGGGTCTTGGGCTTGATGAGGGGGAAAAGGTTTGGAACTTTCTAAACATTTTTAAAGCCCCCCAGTCAGCGAACGGAACCGCGCAGGATCCGAGCCAGAGCCGGGGTGCATTTCTCACATACCAGCTGTGCCAATTTAGGAATTTTTCTGCAATGCTTCGAAGAGAAAACATCTGCTAAGAATAAGAAAAATAATGAAATAGACGGAGAGGAGAGGGAAACGTCGGCGCCGGGGGCGCGGGGGGCGCTCCCCGGGAACGAGCTTTTATTTCAAATGTTGGTAAAAGTTTGAGGCTGAAGACAAAAAAAAAAAAAGATAAAGGTGATGATTCCTTTTCTGATGAAAGCAGAGAGCAGGGCCGGTGGGGGCCGGGGAGGGAGCCGAGCCGGTGGATTTTAGAGAGCCCCAATTTATATGCTGCCTCCTCCAATACACAAAAATATATGAGTGGCCGGGGAGGTGCTTGGGGCCACAATGTGATGAGGACTCTGGGAGATATGACGTCATCATAACATCACAACCTCATTTACTACATTGTGACAAACCGACGCCAGATCTGTGACATCGTTTCCCACAGAACAGGGTCACACTGGGTACAAAATGTTATATGTCTGGAGGTGTTGGGCCAACCCCTATCACTCTGATCTCTAAAAGCCCGATCATGGACCAATGGGGAAGGGGATATGACCGGGGCCTGTGCAGAAACGCTTTGTGTCCTTGTCCTTCATTGGCCACGTTTACAGCTCTGGATCAGGCGGGAATATAAGCTGAGGCGTCACTTCCTCACTTCCTTTCCAGCCCGGATGAGGCAGGAAGAAGATCTGGAACTTTCTTTCTCATTATTTGGTATCAGGCCTGATCATGAGAAGCTTCCGGAGCGGCTCCTGAAACCTGAGGAGTTCCTTCCACTAATCTCAGTGCGGCAGAACATGGATTCCTGTCAGATTAACGTCCTGCCGGGCCGAGTGGTGATGCCGGGAGAGAAAAGGGGTAAATGTTTAAAGCTCAGCGCAGTGAGGGGCTTTTCCCCAGTTTTAGGCGATAAATGAGGGTCACGCGGGTTGGATCTGAATCCTCATTTTCTACTTTTCCTCAGAGGGACTTAAAACCTCATCTCAAAAGCTCTTATTTCTCTAATTGCCCCTAAAGAGACAGAGGCTTCGGTAGTGGAGAGGAACCAGAAGGGCCCGGCTTTATGGATTCTTATTTATATGTTAGATTAAAGGCACTGTTATTTACACGGCTTAAGTAGCGGGACAGTTGGCAGGTATGGGGAATAACTTTATCGTTAGATTTATTGGGTCCCCCTGCAGTTAATGGCGTGAAAGTGACATTGTGATGAGGCGAGCGAGGCCTATGATGTCAGAGAAAAGATTTCGGGTGGAACGCGCTGTAACGGATCGTGCCTGAAAGGGTTACTGGTTACCGGAGTCGGTGACAAATAACTCATTTCTGTGGTGAGCACATTATGCAGGGACGTTCCATTCAGGAGAATCCCTCGGGTTTTATCTCCAGTATTCGTTATCTCCAGATAAGAATTAGATATCCGTTGTCTCTTTCGGTAACGGCGGCGGTCTCGGGGAGAGGGTGGAGAATTCGGAGGCTCTGGTTCGGTTCTTCTAACGGGACGTCCGGTGCTGATGTCCCCAAAACTGCTTTAAGCTGCTTGAGATTTGGCCGCGTGTGGAGAATCTGCCCCGCTTACTCCTACTGCACAAGACAAGGGCAATCAGAGCTCTGAACGGGATCAGCCGCTGTGTGGAGTCTACGGGAACATTTGGCACAAAGTATTTATTATGAGGTCATTGCGGTGTTGTAATGGTCCGAGTCGGGAGGATGGGATCGCACTCACGTTGTCCCGACGGTTGAGGCTTCCTTTGAGTTTTAGAGGCATTTGAGTGACACTTGAGTTTCCTACTTTATTGGAGTCCTGAATAAAATGTGATATCTTTGGATGGATGAAGTATGCGGCGCGCCTGGGATTCCTACCAACTGCGATGGAAGGCGCTTGCTGCGGGAGCCTCACCAGCCTCAGGGGTTCTTCAAATAGAGTGAACGTTTAACTCATTACTAATATTTTGAGAAGGTTCAATAAAAAAGTGTCGTTTTTTTACACCAGCATCCTCCCGGGTGAGGTGCTATTAGATTGTAAGCTCATTTGAGCAGGGCCCTCCTCACCTGGTGTCTCTGTTAGTCAATTTGTTATGTTATATACTACTTGTTATGTCTACCCATTGTGCAGCGCTACGGAATTTGATGGCGCTATATAAAACAATAAATAATAATAATTATAATGAAATATAACAGGAGTAGGTGAATGCATGGAGCAGCCGTGCGGCAGAGGTGGCAGGCAGTGAGATAATATTTGTAGGGCAGACCCCGGACCCCGCACACACAGTCCATGCTTCTGGGTTTTATTTTCGCTTTTAGTGAGATGAAGGGGTTAACACGCGATCTGGAAGCGCGTTATCTTTCCGGTTTGATCTCGGTTGCTCTGTTTCCCATTTCCAGACGCCGGGAACGCTCTAACATCACAAACTTGTGTTTTTTATATATTGTCCTGGTGACTCTGAAACAGAAAATAAAAACAAAAGAAAGGGGTCTGCGGGGGGCATTTAACCAGCGCAGGGTAAAAAATAAATCCCTTAATCCCACATCGCAAATCGCAGACAAGATGAACAAATGGACCTGTTTCTCATTATTAGAGGAGAGGGAATCTGTTATGTTTGGCCCTCAGGAGTGGCCCTATGTACTGAGTACCCCACACCCCAAGAGTGGTACAAACCAAGGGGCATGGATAGAAATGGGGGTAACTGATCATACTGCTCCGAGCCCCACCAATCAGGAACCTCCAGCCGAAAAACCACCAAATGCTCTCCCCAGAACATTCACCCCTTAGATCCCTGGTAAGCTTCTGCCCCCGATGTGACAAAAGGAACCGACCACCTAAACACCACAAACTACTCGAGGTAGGGTGACACACAAAATGCCCCCTAACTGAACGACACCCGTCCTTAAATAACCTCCCAAAACCCCAAAGAACTCAGAAAATGCTGCCGGGCCTACCCCTACTCGGCATCCCTGTTAAGGCCCATTCTGGCCCCAGTGGACATCATTCCGCGAAGGAAGTGGTTCAGTTTAATAACATTTGATGAAGATCCCACGGAACGTTAGGGAACATCTTGCTGAGGACTCGATCCGTTTAATTATTCGAGGGGCAGATGGAACGGAGCGTCTGAATCCGACGTCTCCGCAGTCTGTTTTCTACCCATTCGGGTTCCACGTCGTGGCGGATGATGTCACGGAACGCGGATCAAACACGTTCCATCACATCTCTGATTCGATCATTGATGGCCAGGGGCAGCTGCCACCACGTCCCAGGATAAGAAGTAAAGAGGCCCAGCGAATGGATGTCGGTGTCCCAGAGGGCCGCGCATGGTCTGGGGGTACCGAGGTAATTTCTGGAGCTGGGTGCAAATCTGAACCTTCCTTTATATGTAGTTAAAAAATTCGGATGCGTTTTACTATATTGTTCATGTCACGGAACCCACATGCCGGTTCTGTGAAGACGTTCCTCTCCGGCCCACGTGGCACTCGCTGCGCCCGGTGGATCTTTTCCTGTTTTTCTACTTCGTACAGAAATCTGTTTTGTCCCAGAAATAACGCCCGGGGCTGGTGGAGACCAGCAAATTACCTTCGTCTGTCAGGGCCTGTTCCCCCTGCCCGAGGCCGGCCAGGTATGTCGGGGCAGGAAGTGCAGAAGTCGACACTAATTCCGTTGGCATGCCACGGGGGCCGATGAACGCAATAAACATTACTGGGGGATGAAAGGGAGGAAGGCAGGAGGAGTGCGTTTGAAGGAGTGCCCAGGATGCCCGAAACGCAGTCATCATGTCACCTGCTAACGTGATACATATTATATATGCTGAAACATTCAAGAAGCCACCAGCAGCTCCAGCGCCGGCCAAATAAATGCAGCAAACGAGAAGAACACTCCCGTCACTCAACTCCGTTCCAGAATCCCAACCAAGCAGGTTGTGGGGTGCAAGGAATATTAATAATGTCCAGGCTCCAAAGAGTTAACAGCTGCCTTTCCGTCGCACTCTCGCTGAGACCCAAATATCTGTCTGAATCTTACAGATGAAGCTTCAGGTTAAACAGGCATTTCAAGCCGACCCGGCGCCAGAAGCAACCGAGACCTAGAGGTGGGAGGCGAAAACCCCGGCACGCTGTGTGTTAATAGTTGGCCCACGGGCATAACGGTGTGTTTATGGGTGGGAGTTTTTTTATGGTTAACTCTGAGACATGTACAATGTGCTTTCGTGTGACATTAGTGGTATCTTTAGCCTTTCCCCGGGGCAAGAGGTGTCAGGAGAATTCCTGTTCAGCAGCTTATTATTCTCGCTGCGGACAACCAGGTGGCTCCTGGGGCCAATGTTTTAGAGGTGGGGTTCTGGAGGTAAATAAGCAGGTTCGGCATAATCAAAAAAGATACATTTGGGTTCCCTGGTTCCTTGTTTTCTTAAATATATAGTAAAAAATAGCTATTCTGCAGCCCCTGTGGATCCGCATCCTGCACTTCGCTCTGCAGAGTCTGGTGGTGCCTCATTATGTCCCTCCCCTGCAGAGCCTCATTATGTCCCTCCCCTGCAGAGCCTCATCATGTGCCTCCCCCCCACAGAGCCTCACGACTTTGAGTTAATGAAAGTTTTTTAGAATTGAAAGTCTGTGAAATTATATCTAAAAATAGCAAATAAAAAAATTACAAAATAAATTCCCACCCTCAGCATTAGTTTTTTGGTCTTTGTTTAATGCGCATGATATAAAATCCTTCGATTGTGTAATAAAACGGCCCAGAATCCCCCGCAAAAAAAGTTATCATTTCAGAGCAGGTTTCAATGTTTGTCATCATCTCCCCAGCAGCCAGAGCAGGTTAGATGGGGTTAACAGGGGCTGTGTGACATCATTCACATTTATGTTCTGATGTCATCGCAGCTTATTCTGTAAAAACCCTGCTGTAAGGTGAATCTCTGTAATTCCCCCCCCCCAGCCCAAAGCCTCTAAATTCTAATGAGCGGGTATTAAGAAAAGCCCAGAGCTTCTGCCATGCAAATGAGTCCCCGGCTCCCAGCAGATAAGGATCTTTTTGATGGAATAAATGCTGGATCTTCACTTCTTAATTCTTTCATTGGTATTCAGAGCAGACGGCGGCTAAATAACAGCGAAGGCGGCGGAATCGCGGCGGCGGAAACTAATATTGATTTGTTAAATAGTGTCAAGAAGTCAAAATTCACAAATCTCCAGTCGATTGTTTATGAGGCAGTTAGCAGAGAAATGATGTTCCGTCCTAATTAATAACTCATTAGTAAAATGTGATTATATGGCCGTCCAGTGAGGACGGAACCGGGTCCAATCTCCTGCGTTTAACTCTACGATGCCTGCTGCGCCATCTGCGGTATGCGATATATCAGAAATAAACCACAAGACACCGGCCCGTGTTTACTAAGCAGAGCTACGTCATCATGCATCAAGATCACTGAATCCTTGATCGGTTCTGGGTCCTTAAGACTGGGTTCAGATCAAGTGTTAATTGGGTGAAATTGGGGGGGGGCAGGGGTAATTATTTGGTGATTCTATTTGAGGGGGATACTTAAGGTGTTAATGAGTTAATCCGCCCCACATCATATAACGGCTTTTACAGGTAAAGATAACACTGTGTATTATTATTAATAATACTAATAATAATAATCCTGTCCCTTTAACGCAGGGGTCTCCAAACGTTTCAGTACGAGGGCCAAATTTCATATTTTACGCATTTTCACAGCCAAAGGAAAATAAACAGTTTTATAAATGAATGAATTTTTATGATATGGTTCAGAACATAAGAGAAATGAGACGATTACAAAGACAGGATGCTGCGTTTACACCGGAATTATTAATACTACCACTACTAATAATACTACTACTAATAATAATAATAATGATACCACTATTACTACTACTACTAATAATAATAATAATAATGATACCACTATTACTACTACTACTAATAATAATAATAATAATGATACCACTATTACTACTACTACTAATAAGTATACTACTACCACTACTACTAATCATAATGATACCACTATTACCATTACTACTACTAATAATAATGATACTACTATGACTACTACTACTGCTAATAATGATACTGCTATTACTACCACTACTAATAATGATACTACTACTATTAATAATTATACCACTACTATAGTATTACTACTCATATTAGTAATGATACTACTTGCCAAACACACAGAGCAGGAATATTTGTGTATTGTTTAATACGGGTAGAACATATTTATATGATTAATAAAAATAATGATACTACTACCACTAATAATAATGATACCACTATTACTACTAATAATAATAATGATGCTACTACCACTACTACTAATAATAATAATAATGATACCAATATTACTACTAATAATAATGATATTACTACGAATACTAATAATGATACTACTACCAATACTACTAATAGTAATGATACTACTACTACTACTTCTGCTACTACTACTAATGACAATAATGATACTACTAATAATACTACTGCTGCTACTACTAATACTAATGATACTACTACTGTTACTACTACTTCTACTAATAATACTATCACTGCTGCTAATACTACTACCAATACTACTAATAATACTTATAATAATATTACTGCTGCTACTACCAATACTACTACTAAAATTATGGATGTTATTAATGATACTGACACCTACAGCTTTTTGTTCTTTTACAAGTGTTTGGATGTCTGCTATGAAGGTTGGTGGAGAGATTGGGGTAAAGCGACTATTTTACCTCCGTAGGATTGCGTTCAGTGGCAGTTGGGGGCAAATCCAGCAAACCGCCCTTGAACTTTGCTCCTACCTCTGCTCCACCATGTAACGCTGCCAGAACCAATCACCTTGCAGCCAAGGTGGAATACTTCATATCGCTATCATATACTATGAATACTATCATATCCCGCTAGTTATTACATGGGCTTTTAAACTTTGGGTTTTGGTCGAGAAAATAATAGGAAGCAAAATGAGTGATTGGGGGGGGGGCGTTCAGGGTGTTGGGTCGCCTCGTCGACAAACAACGGCATTTGCGAAAGCCAAGCAGATATTTCAGCGAGAAGCTTTTACAGAAAAGAGGAGGCTGGAAGACGACGGCCGGGACAACATGGTTATGATCCAAAGAGAAGAAATGGATTGTGACAGGCGTGGATTATTTAAAGCGTGCAGATGTGCAGAAGGCACTTTGATGGGACGGGCAGAAGAGTTCAAGGGGGAGGGGAGGAAAAAATCCAGGATTTCCTGCGCCAGACTCCAAAAAACTCCAGCAAATAATTAGAGGAATAAGGAGGCATTCCATCCCGTATGCAGATATGTGAACATCTGGCCCCGACATCTTGACGATTCTATTAGAATGCACCGGCGTTCCTCCCGCTAACACCTGTTCACCCTAATTTTCTTTCCTAAGCAGCTCTCCAGTAGACAATGTAGATGCCAAATCATTTATCACTCTTTAAGTGTTTCCATATGTTCCTCTCCGGCCTGTGCTGGCCCGAGGCAAGCGTCTTCACAATGCATTAAAATTCAGCAAGTGTGTAGACAGCCAGGTTTCACTGAGCTCCGGTCTGGCAATTATTACCCCAAATTATAGTTCACACATGACTTGACAAAGTGGCCGATGCGTTTCAGAGCAGGGCAGACCCCACCGGCGTGCGGCCCCCCTCAATGTGCTCTGTTAGGGGAATGTCAGGGACTAATCAGAGGGAAAGCACCCCTCTGCGGTGCAAAGGAGTCAGAGGCCGACAGCTCGCCGGGGGCCGCCTAAAAATGTCAAAAATGCTACACTGGGAATGAATGACATCAACAGGGCAACATGTGTTCTGATACAAGCAATTGGCCCCGCCAACGGGACAGATCCACTCGTGACGGGAGCGGAGAAGGAACTGTGCGGCGGCGCCCGGGGGCAGATAACACGTCTGTGATCCCTGCTCATCACATATTGTGATATAGGGGTGATGAGAGTTGTGGTTACCGACTGAGTTTTGGCGGAAGAGACATTTTCAGGATCAGGGAATTAATTCACCGGAAGGATAGATTGTGACGGCAGGAAAGAGCCGATCCGGGCCATCCAGTCCGGTGCGGACAATCGCTTATTGTTTAGGAGATTTTATTCCTCGCTTTCAGATGTTTTGGCCAAAAAAATTATTTGGGCCCCAAAATGTTCAGACCCAATGCAGTGCTGCAGAATACGATAGCGCTGTATAAAACAACAAATAATAGTAATAATATTCCTTAATATATTTTATTCATTTAAAGGAAACCTTAAACTGGCGGAGCTGGCAACCCCCGGCTGGGAAAGGGTTAATGATGTGTTCATTTTAGATGAGGAAAGTGGATGCATCAAGTGGGGCCCCAGGGACTTTCTGTTGGAGACACGACGGGCCCCGCGGCAGCTCCGAGGATCTCCTGTAGTAGGATAAGGGCTCCGTGTTACATACTTACTACCCGTATTAATTGTGGATTGGGCCATAGTAGACAATAAGATCCATTAATCCATCCTAACCGGATCTGGTGATCAATTCTACAGATGAGATCCACCAAACCACAAAGTATCCATTAGAACTGAATGTTCACCGGGGAGAGGTCCTCATGTCTCTTACTTTGAGACCTTCCACCCCACACCAAGTAAAGGTTCTCTCCATGACGTGATACTCAAGGGCCACTCACTTGTCTTATTAGTCTCTTGTTCGCTTAAAGCAGTTTTTTCCCCAAAGTTGTAACTGAGTTAATTTACCTGGAATTAAACCCGGGAGACATCGCATATTCCTGTTTCTCTTCAGTTTGACCTTTGACTTCCAGCTGAGGTCATTATCAGCATCCTTCTCCTAAATGAAGGTCTCAGTTGGGTACTTAGAGGGGTGTTAAGGGCTTTGCCGGGGTCACGGGGTCACCGGGTTTAATTAGGTATTAGAGGAGAACAATCACTTCTTCCTGTGTGAACCTTCCTAGACTCAGGGACATGGAACCTTCGGATTCCCAGCGAGGCGGCCGGCGGTTATACGAATACGGCTTTAGCGATAGTATTTGTGACCCAGTCAGTGTTGAGGAATTGGCTCTCCGACACCCACGGCCCTAATGGCCCTCAATCACATAGAAAAAAGAAACGGAGCTTCAGAGTTTATTTTAAAAATGCAATCAGAGCTGAAGGTTCTCGGCCATTCGGAGGAAACTCGCGGAGCAGCATCGCCCGCAACCTCAGACCAGACGCTGAGATCAACGCAAAATTAAAGACGCCACCAGGTTCCCACGCTGCGGGTTCTGCTTCGGGGACGTTTGGTGGAACTTGGTGGAATTATGTCTCCTTCCCCTTATTATATAACATATAGGTCAGATCCCTCTACACTTTACCCGTAGAGAACGCTGGATGTATCAGTGACAAGCGTAGGGTGCAGAACCGGGGGGGGTGTGGAAGCCCATTTACACCATGGAGGCTGCTGTGAGCCTTACAGACATGGAGCGCTGCCATATGATGTCATAGTGAGGATGGGAGCCGCAGTTGCCCTTTCTCTGCCCACCCCTGGTATCCGCATCGTTTAATTAGCCTCGAAGTCCTCGTTTGGCAGCCGGTCCGTCCACCGACGCTTTCTTTTTTGCAGGAGATAAAAACTCAGGTTATCGCGAGTTGCGCAATCGTTATGTAAATCGGCGGGGTGGATGATCGGCCTTTATCCGCCGTATTACAGGGAATATATTTCCTTATCTCCGCAGGTTTTGTTACCGGCAACGCAAGACATCAAATGTTAAACGCCGCCTTCTGTAATCTTTACCCTTTTCAGTCTCAGAGCGAACGATTCAATCATCTGAGTGCTCGATTACCGCGTGCGTCTCCGCGTGCGATAAGAAATGGCAGAGCGTCCGATGCCTCTCCACCCTCTCTACCCAAACGCTGCGGGGATGGACAGCACCGCGGGATGATGGCGTGTCACAAATATATAAGGTCCTGCTCGGAATTGGGTGCCACTACCCAGCGTGACGGCCACCTTCTCCCAGGACAGTCGCTGGTCTCAAGGAGGCAAATGCCTCTCCCAGGCGTGTTTAAATTCCCACACTGTATTAACCTCAACCACTTCTGCCGGGAGGCTGTTCCACTTACCTACCACCCTCTCAGGGTGAGGGTTCCTTCATTAACTGTATGTCATTTGATTAAACTACACATCATATTATTAACAACATGCCTTGACTGGCCACTTGGCACACCGGGCAGATGGGGGGGCTACAGCGTGTGGCTTGGTACGCCCGGTCGCACGCTACGTGAGCATAAAAACATAGCATGCAGCCGCGCATATCCAACCTCAGGCGGCCGCCGGCCTTAAAGTGCCGGAGTCCGAGCACAGATGGTTGCGGATTCGATAATTTTCCTGCCGGCGACGATCAAAAGTGCAAATAATCTGCAAAATTAAGAATGAAAGGAAAAATCCAGAGCGAGATGAAGAATGCGACGGGATTACCGCATTCAACACACAGATTCCTGATAACATGCGACCCCCCCCTATATACATCCGTAACGAGCTGCGGCCACGGGGCGACCCCGGACTTTAACCATTCGCGCTCTGCCCGCGGCCAGCTCTCCTCCCTGTAGTCAGCCATCAAAAATTGCTGGAAAGTGGTTATAAGCGCAGTTAATTAAGAGGAAGGCTGTGCAAATGCGCTCTAATCTGATCCGACTAATGGAAGATTGCAGAAAATTGCTAATTAGAATTTCATTAAAAAAGGTGCTGCTTTATCGGGCTGCGAATATCATAACCTTTAAGAATCCTTTCACAGAAAAGCTTAATTCCTTTTCAAACAGAAATATTCTTTTTAAGATATTCTGCGTTTGCTCAGAAGGAGCCGGGAGGAGAGACAGCGGCAGAAAATGTTTCCGACTTTTAAATATTCAAATTAAAAAAAAAGAAAGAAAAGAGGAAGAAATAAAGGAGATACTAGGTGAGGTTTTTCATCTCGTGGAAGATGAAAGATCTGTTTGAAAATATATTATTGTACAAATGAAGCAATCGGCCCCGTAAACAGAAAGCGCGCGCTTTTTGATGATTTTTTTCCGCCCCGAGCGTTCGTTTCTATATAGGCGTTTGCGGCTTAACCCCTCCTGTGCCGGGGAGCCGCTCGCCGCTGTCTTTCTGAAGAGTAACAATCCACAGAGACGATAAAATGTGTCACGTTTTATTAATTGGTTTTTTTTTTTAGCAAAATTAGCAAAAGATAAAAGTATTAAAAAAACAACCCAAGATGAGTGAAAACGGAGCTGTTTATGTACGTGTGAAATGTGTGATTCGCAGAATAATCAGTCCAAAGGCATCTCAATTGGGTCTAGAAATGAGGTTTCAGCCCTGGAATCTGTGCTGCCTGATTAGAACCATATGCATCGCCTAACGTCATGTGACCATGTGCACTTGCGCTAACGCGTGGGGTCACGTGACTTCATATGACCCACGCTCATCCACATCCGGCGGACGTTAAGCCTCATTGGCTGCCGGACTTTCAAAACCTATTTAAAAAAAGCTCAGTAAGCTGGCGGCTGGAAGTAAAGCCGTCAGGAATGAGACCGGGGGAGGGGTTGGCGGCACTGGAGTTGGGGGTCACCGCTGGACAGGGGCCCCCTGCAATGTGAGGGCTGCGGGGCCCTTGTTAGGCCAGGATGGTTTTATTCCAGAAAAATGGTGTTCCTGAAGCACCTTATAATAAAAACTTTAAAAAAAGCCCTAAAGCGGAATTCATATATTTTGTTAATCAGCCCCCATAATTATGGAAACATCTGGTATATTGTAACAAAATTATACATATGCAGTGGCCTACCTAGCGGGGGGGGGTTCGTCCCGGGTGCCACTCATCAGGGGGGGGGCGCTCATCAGGGAGCACCGGAACTCCTCCAGAGACAGACAACACTGAAGCCACGCCCAGAGCCTTCCGCGCTCTGCACCGGAAGGACACAGAAGAAGAGCCAAGAGGAAGAAGGAGAGCAGCTGGAGCGGGGAAAGTGACTGAGGAAAGGTAGGAAAGCATTCAGTGAGAGTGGATTAGTAAGTGAGTGAGTGAGTGAGAGTGATGGGTGTTATGCTGTAATCACACTCCTATCATGACAAGTCAGCCAGTACATGCTGGAATCTGGGTATGGCTAGGCATGATAGGAGTGTGATTGCTGTGAACAATCATATATATATATTAATATTATTATTTTGGTGTGTTACTTTTAATAAAAGTTTGGGGGGGTTTTGTTTCTTTTTTAAGGGGGGGTCATCTTCGGTTTCCAGAATTTTCATTTCTGTGTATCTGTACTATATACTAGGCCTACACCACATCAATGTCTGCCTCAGTATATAGTGATAGGGGTTATGCTGCATTAACGTCAATGTGTGCCTCCGTATATAGTGATAGGGGTTATACTGCATTAACGTCAATGTCTGCCTCAGTATATAGGATAGGGGTTATACTGCATTAACGTCAATGTCTGCCTCAGTATATTAGTTGATAGGTGCTTATGCCTCGCATTAACGTCAATGTCTGCCTCAGTATATTAGTGATAGGGGTTATGCTGCCATTAAACGTCAATAGTGTGCCTTCAGTAGTATAGGCATAGGGTTATGCTGCACTCATTAACGTACAATGTCTATTGCCTCAGTACTATAGTGATAGGGGGTTATCTTGCCATTAACGTCAATGATCTGCCCTCAGTTATATAGTGATAGGGGTTATGCCTGCCACTTAACGTCAATGTCTGCCTCAGTATATAGTGATTAGGGGTTATGCTGCATTAACGTCAATGTGTGCCTCAGTATATAGTGATAGGGGTTATGCTGCATTAACGTCAATGTCTGCCTCAGTATATAGTGATAGGGGTTATGCCGCATTAACGTCAATGTGCGTGTGGGGGGCCCTGTACATGAGAGAAAATTTATCAGCAGAATATTAAAAACTCAAATGATTTCCATTCAGCGGTCTTAATACACGAGGGGAACAGACATGGCGGACCCTCCGGTCTGAGGACATGGTGGACCCTCCGGTCTGAGGACATGCGGACCCTCCGGTCTGAGACAGGCGGGCCCTCCGGTCTGAGGAATGCGCGGACCCTCCGGTCTGAGGACATGGCGGACCCTCCGGTTTGAGGACATGGCGGACCCTCCGGCCTCAGGACATGGCGGACCCCTTGGTCTCCGTGTTGATTTCTTTCTGCTTATGTCACTGCCCCTGCGCAGCTTCCCCCTCTATAATGTACTTTCTGCTTTTCACACCCAGCGCTGTATTCGGGGTTAAATATAAAATTGAATGAAAATGGGAATTAAACACTTTAAACCAAAGAAGCCCAAATATTATCCCTCGTTAATGAAGAAGCTTCTATAATTCATGTCACTGAGTCCTCACTTATTCAGAAAACAAATAAACGGCGAGCGCCGCGAATACCAGATGAGTCTGAGAGCAGGAAAAAGCCGGATCTAATCAGCCCCACTCAGCGGCAGGGGCCGAGGGGCGCCGCGGGGTTAATTCCACAAGTATGGCGCATGCTGCGAGGATGGAAATCTTGATTGGCCCTCCCCGGCCCCCGGTGGCCACACTCCATTTTTTCCTACTCATAAGAACAGCTATTAACGAAGGGAAAAGTGCCTGAAATTCCCCGAAATGAGAAACTCTCGGGCCCCTGCCGCGCATGCTTTGTCTTTTAATATCACGCTTATTAATTTTTCTGTTTACCGTCGGGCCGGTACCGGCGCAAACAATGGCGTAAATACCCCGCAGCAGCCGCCGTCCGAAAGAAGCCCCCCGTTCGCCGCGCTCATAATCCGACAAAGCTGTAATAACAGCCTTTCATCCGCACAATGGCAGCCGGCGGCCGCGGCGTCACGGAAACCAGATTTCCAGGACCGGCGGAAAACTTGGCACACGCGTGATCTCGATTTAAACATGAGCTTTCGGCACGTTATGATCACGCAGACACAATAAACGCTCCGGACACGTCGGTGACATGTTTACACGGTATTAACCCTTCAGGCCGTGGACGTGTTTCTGACGCTCAAATAATCAGAATAAACTGAAAAAATGTGAAATTATTATTTTGTTTGATGGTTAAACAGGTTATGGGCTAAATAAAGCGTTTAATGCTGATATAACTAGTGTTGGAAAGAATTTCTTTACTGAGTGGGTGGTAGATGGGTGGAACGGCCTCCCAGCAGAAGTGGTAGGCGGTAATACAGTGAGGGAATTTAGACATGTGCGGGATGGACATACGGCTCCTGAATTGAGGACTGATTACGGTTTGAGACCCCCGCTCACAGCAGCTGATAAAATGGGCGGGCGGATATGACCATGAGTTATTGTTAACCCTACGAATGCCTCTGATACAATGTATTTATTCCGCCTCTGCGTGATATGCCTGACGGCGCGGTTACCCCTGCGATGCCGCCTTTACATAGTAAAGATGTATAGAAAGCGGGGCGGGGCCACGTGTCACATGATCGCGGGGATATCACAGACTAATGAGCCGTTTTCGCTACACTTTCTTCTCGGATTTCTTTTATTTTTTGATATACGGCAGGAAAAGCTTTATTTTCTCGCGTCTGACAGGTCGCCGGGGGAACGGACGGAATACTTTCATTACCGGCATGGCGTCCGCCCCCCGCCTCTCCGCGCTCCAAGCATCCAGCGGCGCGGGGGTTAATGGATATCAATGATTGCGCTTTAATCCGGAGCTCGTTAAATGCCCTCCAGCCAACAAAAGGTTAATAGGCATTGTTGACTTTTTCATAGAAGACGGTAACCGTAGTTATCCGCGAGGAAGAACTGGGTGAAAACACCTCTTTTTACAATTGGCATCGGCCCCTTTTGGCCCCCGAGTTCTGCCCCCAGCGCCATTTCTGCCCCTACGATTTGCAGACGTCGCGTCCACGGAACGTCGGCTGCGAATGTATAGATTGAGGATCACATTACTTTATGGCCCTCAATGTGTGTAGCGGGCCAGATACCCCCCTCTCATTTACTGCCCCCCCCCCCCAACATGGCATGGACGTTCCTCGAGGTGGCCAATAAAGAAACAGATATTATCCGGATACATTCTTAATATTTGGGCCAAAAAATATAACCAAACCCCGAGATATCTGTCCGGCGACCATAAACCCCGCAATACCCCGGGGTATTTAATTTCATGATATATTTCGTTCCGGGGTTTTTATTTCATGATATATTTCGTTCCGGGGTTTTTATTTCATGATATATT
>VKOC01029116.1:0-10040 GCA_009364415.1 Spea multiplicata
CGGCACCCGGGGCGGACCGCCCCCCCCACCCCCCGCTAGGAACGCTACTGGTTCACTTACTTTTTCTTGCCACTGTGTTCATATTAATTTCATTTGTTATTGGGTTTTTTTTAAAGATTACTGTTTAGAAGACTAACTTCACATATGGTTGTAATGTGCTTTAAAAAAGACCGTAAGATTTTTGAATGCTAATAAGAAAAGCTACAATTACTAGTACACCCTCTGGACCACTGACAGGTGAAGTGAATAATACTTATAACCTTGTTATCACAATAATAATACTTATAACCTTGTTATAAGCATGCAGCAATTGAACAAAGTTGATGTGTTATAAGCAGTAATCATTACCTATCAAAAGTGGTTCAATGAAGGATAAGTGATTAACCGCTGGTCCCAGTGGTCAAATCCAACAGAGGAGCTACTATAGATCAAAATGGTGAAAAAGTTAATGCTGGTTCTGATAGAAAGGTGTCAGAACACACAATGTGTTGCAGCTTGTTGTGTATGGGTTTGTAGCCTCAGACCAGTCAGGCTGCCCATGCTGACCCCTGTCCACTGCGAAAGTTCCTCCAATAGGCACGTGAGCATAGGAACTGGACCAAGCAGCAATGGAAGAAGGTGGCCTGGTCTGGTGAATCATGTTTTCTTTTTACATCATGTGGATGGCCAGGTGTGTGTGCGTTGCTTACTTGCAGAACACATGGCAACGGGGTGCACTATGGGAAGAAGGCATGCCAGCAGAGACTGTGTGATACTTGGGAAATATTTTGCTGGGAAACCTTGGGTCCTGCCATTCATGTGGACGTTACTTAACAGGCAAGTGGTCATAATATTATGACTGATGGGTGTATATTCTAATCCAATGCAGAGCAAATCCTCACATATATTGTAATGTAATGCAAAACAAATTATGTTCTCTGAATTTTACATATTGTCTGAAACAATTGTTAGTAATACATCCAACTTAAAATTTTAATTATGTACTGAATTGATACTGATTTATTCAAGTTTGTGAGTAGGAAAAATTTTAGTGCACCCACATAGTACTTTAACCTTTTTTTCTTATTTTAAACATGCCTTCCGTGGGTTCAACATTAGTCATGGGATCGTCTATACTAGTGGAAACGTTTGTGTTTTAAACATAATTTACAAAGATATACTGATCAAGAAGATGAGGCATTAATTTGAGAAACTATAAACACAGTTTGTTTTGCTAAATCTTGGCTTAATTTTGTTTCCTTACACTGCTATCTTTAAAACCAAGGTAATGGGTCCAAATAAAACAAGAGTTGTAAATACAAGGCAGATGTGCAAAGGAATGTTAACCTAAGTACGTTTTATAGTTGATTTTTATAAAATTGGTTTGGTTTGTGTACGACTGAATACAGTGTGTTTTCTTTTCAACTTCTGTCTGTTTTCATGGCAAGACAACATATGATTATGATGTCATCATGCCCTTGAAACTCTGTTATATTACATTCAGTGTTGCAGTATCACATGAGTGTCAAGCTACTTCATTTAAAAGAGAACATTAACCTTCTTGTATAAGCAGTGCTGGTTTAGGATTTATGTTTATGAATTCTGTATTACAGAAATATATCATGTTGGCAAACATTTTTTATTACTAATATAATACATTCATACAAAATATTTCACAATTTGAGGGTGGTAACATTAATCCAGATCCAGAACATTGTAAATCCAGATCAATGTAACAAATGGCACTTTCTGCCTCCCCTGTAAATTCCTGTCAATTTAGTTTTCATAGCAATTTTGTGGACAATATTGTATTGTTTCTTGGGTTGGCATAAAGGGGACTACCAAAATTAGGGAAACAGAACATTGGGGTGCTAATGTGCATTTCTGCAAAGTTGCTAATGTTTTGCTAAGGTTCAAAACATTTGAAACTCTGTTCAGTGAAAAAGGTCACTATTTGCAGTATGTAAATGCAAGAAATTAGGAGAGTTGAACAAAAAAAACTAGTTTTTCCGATTTGCAATAATCATATGTGCTACTGCTGCTAATTAATCTTTTTTATAGGATTAGACAATAACCTGTCTTTTACACATGGATACCATTGCCTCTTCTGTTATGTTATTCATCCATGTTATATACATCTAGACATACAGTAAATCGCAATATGGATACTTATTAGCAAATAATTTATCAACACTTTTTTTGTGAAACCTAAAGTTTTATTTTGCCACCCAGAAAGATTTCATATCCATCCACTGTGGTTGAAAATCATAGGTAACAGTATCATACATTGACATCCTAGATGCTTGAAGCAGCCAATCACTGGCAGGAAAGTATTCAAATTGAAAAAGCACATACACACTGGAGGGTAGCATTTGACCCCCAGGAAATATAGTGCGACCTGGGGCTGGATTAAGGTAAATCCCTTGCACTTAGCAGGAGATGTATACAGCCAAATGCAAGACATGGAACGAGGCAGTGGGGATCAAAACCCAGTGTCTTATAGTGTATAAAAATGATTGATGAGTCCCTACAATCTCCTATTATGTGCAATAAAGTGCTGGAGTTTACCATTAGTTTTATTTTTTTTCAAAGTTAACAAGTGTTGCTTCTACCTGCACACCAGTAGGAGCTCTTCACAGGATCTTATCTATGTCAAGTGAGAACAACAAGAGGTTTAAATCACATGTTTTACATACAAGAGAGTAACAGCTGCTGTGTGTGTGTGTGTGTGTGTGTGTAACAAGCACACTGGCAGATAGGGGTTCTCACCATTTGGCAAACATGTTTATTGATTAACACAAATGTGTTAATTTCATTGCAAAGTTAAATAGAAGAAGGGTGTCAATGAAGACAGGTGATTTCACAGTTTTGTTTGTTTTTGGCTGTTACTGGGTTCTAAAAGCTGCAATTCCGTTGCTGAATGCTACTTATTTAACATAATACCTGATATTTTCTTGTATTAGATGATTTAATATGGTCTTGTCCAGTTGATAGAATCCCCTTTGCAATTCATTATTTGGGAAGAACTTGGTAAGTGTGGTATCTCAAGACTGTAAGCTTGCGAGCAGGGCTCTCTCCACCTAATGTATCGGTTTTTCTTAATCTGTCAATTCTCATCTTGTTGTACCCCTTGAATATATGTATTGTATTAAGTGCTGCGTAGATTGTTGGCGCTATATAAATAAAAAAAAATAATAATTTTAAATAGATTTAAAGTGTAATTGCGGGGTTATCATTTACATAAAACAAAACTTGCTATAACTGTATGAATTGTCTTTATAAGTGCGCTTGTATCTAGCTGAAATTAGTATTATTTTTAGGGTAGTTTACATGGACATGCAATGATTCTGCAACCAGCAGTAAGTTTTGAGTGGGTATATACATCAGCTCCCAAAGCATTTCACCGGAGCCTGTGTACAGGTGCACTCCAGCCAGATCAGCAAAGTAAAGGCTTGTAAAGTAAGCTGTAGCTATGTCATATTGTAGAGCACTGCTGAATATGATCGTGTATTTTCCACGGAAACCCCACATAGCATCCTGACAATCATGAAACAAATAGAATGTATTTTTAAAACCGTTTGACAATTCCTTATCAGTGGCTTAACTACAGCGGTCACAACTGCGACAGGACCCATGCCTCTAGGGGGGCCTGGGACAACCCATACGACCCCTCCTTCATCTCTCTTTGAGATGTTACATAAACACCCAATAGGGTAGTTTCACAAAAACAAAAATATTTTCTGTACATTTTTTTCTCATGCTGTTTTTCAAATCTCCGTTTATTGAAAAAGTAACATTGCATAAGGAGGTGTACACGGCATATCAGGCGAAAAACACATTCGTACGCATCGGGCAAATAGTACACGATAGGGTGACAGTTCGAAAAGACATGTCCGGTGACAAATATACGTCAAAGTACCATACAAAAATATACAGTGTGCATAACAGTAGAAGCACCATGTCACAGCGTACGACAGCAGATGAGCTCGCAACGGAGAGTTGCCATGATGAAACATAAAACATGCGAGAGAACAAAAGTAAAAGTAAGTGAACATAAACAATAACGTAAACCAAATTGTACGTGAATAGACGGGTGAATGGGTGGAATGCCGTCTCCAAGAGCACTTTAAATGAACGGCGACAGAATGGAGCAAAATAAAACAAATGAGACAAAATGAAACAAAACAACAGGGCCAGAGGTAGGTCGTACGTGTACGGGTCGACGAGCAACTCTAGTCTAAGTCTAAGTCAGGGGGGGCTGCAATGAAGCTACCCAAAACAGCCTGAAAAGAAGGAGAGGCCAAAAACTCCCTCCAGGGCAACCACTTCAGGCCGTTCCGATATCCAAAACCCCTAGAGGTCATGACCAAATCCTCCATCTGGCATATGAAGTTAACCTTCCTCAACCACACAGAGACAGGCGGGGGTGAAGCCTGTCGCCAAAAACAGGGGATGGTAGCCCTAGCAGCAGTGATAAAGTGGATCGTGAGTGACCTCTTGTAAGAACCCAGGCCAGAGGAACCGTGAAGTAAAAGCAGTGCCTCGGGGGAGGCCTGAAAGGAAGGGTCGTCAACAGCCCGTATCACTGCGACAACGGCTGTCCATAAGGGCTGTACCAGGGGGCAGGACCACCACAAGTGCATGTAGGAGCCAACATCAGCTCCACACCTCCAACACAGGGGGGAGACCTGTGGAAGGAAGCGATGGAGATCAGCGGGCACCCTATACCACCTGGTAAGGAGTTTATAGGCAGACTCTTGCAATCTACTGGAAGTAACTCCCTTGAGGGCGAGCAATATCATCCTATCCCAGTCTGCGGACTCGAATGATCGGTCCAGGTCCTTCTCCCACAGGCTGAGAAAGTACGGTTTTCTGGGGGTACGGTTCGTCAAAAGGAGTTTGTAAAGTGTGGAGAGAAGATGCGAATGCCTAGAGGGGTCTGTACAGAGCAGTTCAAATGGCGTCAGAGGTCTGGTCAAGTCGGGGGCAGGAGTGAGGAAGGACAGGAAATGCTTGATTTGGTGGTAGAGAAATGTGGCCCCAAAGGGGACCGGAGTGGTAGACAGAAAATCCGAGATAGGGCGAACCGAGTCCCCAGTAAAAAGGCGGGAGACCCGAAGCACCCACTCCTGTGCCGGCAGGAGGAGTCGTATGTCTGCCTGGTTGAGGCCTGGGGGAAAATCAGGGTTAGATGAGATGGGGGACAGAGGGCCAGGGCAGGTCGTGAGAGGGTATTTGACGAGGGACCTCCGAAGGACACGAAGCGTTGGGGCGACGGTCGGGTGATTAGGGACAGTGGGCCGGCTATGGTGACGAGGCAGCCATGGGATGGCGGCAATATCCAAAGGAAAAAGGGAATTTTCAAGATGCACCCACTGTTTGCGGGCGCTAGACGTCCACTCAACCACCCTCCGGAGATGGGAGGCGACCCAGTATCCCTCAACGTCCGGGAGGCCCAAGCCAGCCTGTTCTTTAGTGCCCGTCAGGTATTTGAGGGCCAGCCTGGGAGAGCGATTGGACCAGACGTAGCCCATAAAGGTCCTGGTCCATTTCTTAAGGTGCGACTGTGTCAGATAGACGGGAAGGGTCTGGAGCAGATATAAAAGGCGTGGGAGGATATTCATTTTAAGAACTCCAACTCTCCCGAACCAGGAGATGTGGCGGAAGGACCATTTCTTAAGATCCTTGGTGACTGAGGATAAAAGGGGAGTGAAATTCACCTCCACCAGTGTAGACAAATCCTCCGGGATGTGGACCCCCAGGTAGGTAAGGTAGGAGTCCGTCAATCGGAACGGGTGAACAGACCGTATCTGTGATTTAACAGAGGAGGCAACACGTACACCCAGAATTTCGGACTTTTGCAGATTAATTTTATAGTGTGATAGGTCGTGAAACTGGTTTAGCTCAGAGGTGAGGTGCGAAAGGGAGGACAGCGGATTCGTGACCAAACACAGCATGTCATCGGCGTATATGGAAAGTTTGTAATCCACACCCGCCACCGATAGACCAGTGATAGAAGGGTTCGCACGGATGGCATTGGCCAAGGGCTCCAGCGTCAGGAGGAAGAGAAGGGGAGAGAGAGGGCAACCCTGCCTGGTGCCATTAGTCAGGGCGATCCTGTCGGAGAGGATGCCATTAACACGGACATATGCGAAGGGAGAGGAGTACAGAGACCGAATGAGTTGAATGAACCTGGGGCCAACGGCAAGCTTCTCGAGGACTCGGAACAGGAAGGCCCACGAGACCCTGTCGAAGGCCTTCTCAGCGTCCATCGACACCAGGAGAAAGGGAGTGTTGCGGGAGTGAGCCAGTGCCATCAGGTTCAACACCTTAATGGTATTATCTCTGGACTCGCGGCCCGGTACAAAGCCGGCCTGGTCACAGTGTATAAGCTTGGGGAGTAGGGGGTTAAGCCGAAAAGAGAGGATTTTGGCGAGGATTTTGAGGTCGACATTGATGAGCGAAATTGGGCGGTAATTACCACAGATCTCAGGGTCCTTGCCCGGTTTCGGGATAACCGTGATGTGAGCAATGTTAGCCTGAGGATCGAGAGGGGACCCAGAGGCCCGGGCATTAAACAGGGACACCATGTGGGGGCCAAGGGGGCGTAAAAATTTGCTGTAGTAGAGTGGGGTGAAGCCGTCGGGACCCGGGCTCTTGCCCTTCGGAAGGGACTTAACTGCCCTCTCCACCTCCTCCAGGGTAATAGGCGAGTTAAGGCTAGCCCTGTCGTCGGCACAGATTCTAAGTTTAAGGTGTTTATCTAAATAAGCTGCTATGTGGGTAAGCGCAGTGTCGTCTGGGTCTTTACCCTCACTGAGATTATAAAGCTTGGAGTAATAATCAGAAAAACAGCGGGCGATATCCCTCGTGTGGTGGTGCAGGGTACCAGACGCGTCCCTAACCTTGGGGATGTATGTGGCAGCCCTCTTGGCCCGAAGCGCCCTGGCGAGGAGCTTCCCAGGCTTGTCCCCTAGTTCATAGAAGTTTCTCCTGGTGAGGAGATAATTCCGTTTGACCCTGGTGTCCAGGAGAGCAGAGAGGCGAGTGCGAAGGGCTTGGAGCTGTTCATAAAGTTCGTGGGACAAGGTCAATTTATGTCTAAGTTCCAGTTCCGCTATCTGACGCGTCAGGGAGATGAGGGACAGGTGGTCCAAGCGTTTGAGTTTGGCACCAAGCTGAATCAAGTGACCTCTCATCACCGCCTTATGGGCCTCCCAGACTGTCGGGACCGGGGTACCACAGGAGGAGTTGTCAATGAAGTAATTTTTGAGGTGCTCCTCAAGCTCCGGAAGGAACGTGGGGTCGTTAATCAAATTGGCGTTAAGGCGCCAGCACCACACCTTGGGAGGGTACAAGGGGAGATGGAGGGTGGCGTGGACCGGAGCATGGTCGCTGAGTGCCTGAGAGCCAATAGAAGCAGAGCGAAGATAGGATAGATGGTGGTGGGACAAGAAGAGAGCATCAATACGTGTGTAGCGGTTATGGGGGGGGGAGTAGAAGGTGTAGTCGAGGGTATTGGGATGGGAGGCCCTCCAAACATCAACCAGTTGGTTGAGGAGAAGCATACGTTTTACTTTTTTAATGTTTGCATAGGAAAGGTGGTATGTGCCTGTCGAACAGTCAAGTCTGGGGTCCAGGACCATGTTAAGGTCTCCCCCGAAAACCGTCACCCCCTCCTGATAATCTGCCAACTTGGAAAGGAAGCGAACCAAAAAAGGGATTTGATCCTTGTTGGGGGCATAGACCGTAGCGAGTGTAATTTTGTGCATGCCCAGGTGCCCTTTAACAATCAGACCCCTGCCCTCTGTGTCCCTCCACACATCGAGAAGCTGAAAAGGGAGGCTTTTGTGCAGGAGGATAGCAACCCCCTTGGTCTTAGTGGAGGGGGAGCTGGAGAAATATGCCCAGTGAAAGTGATTATTGGTAAGGTTAAACTCCTTCCCGGCCACAAAATGGGTCTCCTGAAGGAAGGCAATATGCGTTTTATAAGAGCGGAGGAGGTAAAGTAATTTAGACCGCTGCTGGGGTTTATTTAGGCCCCTGACATTCAGAGATGTACACTTAAAGTGAGAGGCAGCCATGGGGTGTAAAAGAAAAAAAAACAAAAATTAAGGAGAACGGCGCGACATGCCACCCAGTAAGACACACTTTGGCAAGAAATACATATAATATCACGTACAATGATACAAGAAAAACGAAAACAAAATCGAACTGGGCAACGATAAGCCCGATGTAGCCACATCGAATTTTGAGCCGAGCGACCAGGCTAGTGGTCAGTGACCTAGTGTCCATGCCCAGAGGGCAAGGTAGGTAGGCTCTGGTGGGGGAAGTGGAACAGCAAAACGTACGGCGCAAAAAAAAAACAAGAAGAACAAAAACATAACAAACCATGATGGTCGTGTGGTGGTGAGGCAGGATGCATGAGCACCCTCTCCGTGTCTGGATGTCAGCGTATACGATAGCGTGTGTGTGTGTATGTGGGGGAATAACAACCTTGAGGCCGGCAGGCGGTTGGGGAGAGAGGACCAGTCCCAGGAGGCCGTGTGAGGGCAGCCGGTCAGGGCTAACGACCATGCACCCCAAGTAGTCAGCGGGTGGCAAGAGGGGGAGCAAGGCCCGGCCAGGCATCAGTACCGTGGGGCGCCGAGGCATATCATTATACACACCCGCAGAAGGACAGCGCGGCAGCGGGCGAGTGTATTGTATTGTAAGGGGCAGACTCCCACTGAGGAGGCGCACCACCCGAGTCCGGACAGTACAGCACAGGGCAGCACACTTGAGCGGGCCAAAAGGAGAGATGCATATGCCTGTGTGCGTGGGGGGGCGCAAAGGGGGAGCGGAGTCGACCCAGTGGGCAACGAGAACCGGGGGTGCTTATGGTTCAAGGGCATAGGGGCGAGAGAACAAAGAAAGAGGGAATCAATAATAAAGTGAACAAAACCAAAACCATGTACCGTGGGACAGCGTCTGGAGGGCCTGGGGCCGTGCAGTGAAGCAAAGCGTCCATAAGAGAGTCCGTGGTCGCGGGCAGCCGGCCGCGGCCAGCAGAAGTCCAGAGGGAGATCATCCCGGCAGCGTCACGGTGCATGAGCCGAGAAGTTGACGTGTCGAGAAGTTGGTCGTGTCCCGGCGGTAATCAGAGTTCCTCAGTGAGCGGGCGTCGTAGCAGAGTCATGGCGCCGGAAGCTTCTGACGCTTGGCCCTACGGGGCTTGGGCATCCAGTCCTGAGCAGGGTCCCGTAGGCTCGTGGGCGCAGAAAGGGCCAACTCCCAGTCCGGAACGGGGATGGAAGGCAGTCCCAGGCTTTCTAAAAAAGACGGGGCATCCGAGGCTTGGCGGAGGATAAACGTATTGGCATCCTTCCGAGCGATCAGCGCGAACGGGAAACCCCACTGATAGGGGATAGAAGCCGCTCGTAATGCCGTTGTAACCGGCTTCAGGATGCGCCTCGTCTGCAGGGTAGAGGGGGAGAGGTCCGGGAAGATGGAGATGACCTGTCCATTCCACGTTGGATCTCCCCTTGCACGACAGGCTTTGAGAATACTTTCCTTTACGGAGTAGTAATGCAGCCGGCAAACGACGTCCCGTGGAGGGGCGCCAGCGTCACCCCGCGGTCTGAGGGCCCTATGAGCCCTGTCAAATTCAATCGGAGTATCTATAGGGCGTTGCAGAATACCGTTGAAGATGGCCTGCAGGGTCGAGGTGAGGTCGGTATGGTTGACGTCCTCAGGAACACCGCGTACCCTTAGATTATTGCGCCTGCCGCGATTGTCTAGGTCCTCAAATTTACGAGCCAGAGTCCGCAACATGAGTGAGTGGTCAGAGACTTGTGAGGAGAGAGCATCCACGGTTTCAACGATCCGTGCCGCGTCTGTCTCCACCGTCGCCACGCGGTCACCAAGGTGCTGGACATCCGCCTTTAGCTCGGTTAGGGCGTCACGGATGCCTTGAGTAGCTTTTTCAATAAGCGGCACCATGTCTTCTTTCGTGGGCAATTGTCTGAGAGTGTCGCGGAGGGTAGAGTAATCCCTGGAGTCCGCGCCAGAATCCTCTGGGC
>VKOC01029117.1:0-12635 GCA_009364415.1 Spea multiplicata
CAGCTGCTACAGTCTGCTGTAATTGCACAACAACGGAGAAAATTTGATGCTTCTAAAGATGTGCATGAAAAAAAGATCTATGATGTGGTGCTTGATGATAACCATTGTGGTCCGTGCTCTGCTGTTTGTAGTCAAATATCTGAAACTGGTCTCCAAAGCTGCTTTAATGGGTCTCATCTCTGTCCAAATGGAGTCTTAAAAGACAACTGTGTGCAGAATATCAAGCTTAAGGGTTCAAATAATCCAAAGAAAAACCCAGGGGTTATAAAACCAGAGTTTGCACAGTGTTTACAGTTCAAAGATAATGGAACTAGCAGCGCTTCAGGATATGGCAATGTCCGACTTCGAAGAAAAAAGGTAGGACAGATACTCAAAGTAGACAAAGAATAAGAACATATATTCATGATATGTAAAGCACACTTATACCACATATTACTGCTACTTAAAGTGACAGTCTAGTGTCCCATAAAGCCCCAATCAATGAATAATGCTGTTAAATCATAAATATTGATTTCAATGTGGGTACATTCCTTCCACTGATTTGCTGCTTCAGTGGCAAGAGATGCTAAACACAGAGGGATGGGAAGCTGCAGCTCTCAAATTTTTCCTAAGGTAAGCTACCCCTCCCCCAATGTTGAACATTGCCAATGAAAGTACTTACAAGGTACTTCCATATGCATTCATTGTTTAGGGAGATTCTTGGCACACTGGAGCATCCCTTTAAGCATGTAACAAACAAAACTTTGTCTGATACAAGAAGTGGGTATTTAAATGAAAAAAAAAGGGCACACTACATGGGATCTGCACAATTTATACATATCTTCAGTGCCAGACTGGCCATGGCGTAGCGGCCCTAGCACTTTCAAGTGCGGCCAATAGCTGGATATGAGTGGCTACTTTTTGTGCTAACTGGCCGCACGCTCCAACACCTGAGTGTGTGTGACGCAGTTAGCCAATGGTCCACCAGGCATTTGCTCAGTGTGCCAGATAGCCAGTCCGGGCCTGCCTATTTTCATGACAAATGCATATTGGAATCTGCTTTGCATGGCCTCCACTGATTTTTTTTTTAATTATTGTTTTTGCTTTTGCGTGGAAATGTTTCTGAAATGTGCGATAAGCCAGTTTTAAGCATTTTTTTCTTTCAGGCATGTTTTCAGTGGTCTGGTATTGGTTTTCTATTATTTTAATGTTTAAATCAAAGCTATTTTAAAAATGTTTAAATACTGTAAAAAATTTTCTAAAGGAATACATGGCAGAAAACATATTGACTGCTGCCAAAAATGTATAGTTTCTAAATATGCATTAAGTTATACATTTTCATAGGTTGCCAAGTAAGTCTAGACTGTTTCATCCCATCAATTTAAGATACCTTAAATGGAAATAGATAAATTATATTGTTGAGTTTAAATGTTACCTCTCTTTCTAGGCTAGAACAGATTATAGTTACTGTCTTGGAAAATGAAAAGCAGATTGTTTTAAAGGGGCAGTCTCACAGAAACATTAAATATAATTATATATATATATATGGAGTAAAAGTGGGTTTTATTTCATTTTATTCCAATAAATGCCCTTTATCTGCAGACCTGTAGGTTGTCTTTGTAGACTGATGTTACTGATTATTTATGGCAATAAACCAGAGGCTACCCAGGGTGCTTAATGAGGGAGTGGGTGCTAGCTGCACGAGGGATGAGCCGTAACTGGTCAAGTAATATACTAAGCTGAAACTGGAGCAAAGTCAGGACTAGCCAAAGTTACTAGTCAGAAGGTCAAGCTGGCCGAAGTCAGAAGCCATAAAGCGTAGTCGGGACTAGCTGAGGTCTGTAGCTGGGAGGTCAAGGTTGTCAAGTTCAGAAGCCAAAGAGAGATGAGAGAGTGGAGCGTAGTCAGGACTAGCCTAGGTCAGTAGTTGGACTAGACCAGAGGTCAAGGTAACCAAGGTTCAGAACACAGAGTGTAGGAGGGAGGGGGGTAGGAAATGCCAAATTACATGACAAGCACTAGGGAACAGCAACCAAGCAATTTTGAAAAGGGCACTAGACATTTTAAATACCAAAAATGGTGAATGCTCCACTAAATTAGAATGGTGAGCCTTTAAGAAAGGTTCTTCTTGTGCATGAACATACCAACCATCACACGCACGATGAAGAAATTGCCAGAAATCTGCAGACAGAACATCGACCTATTGCAGAATCAACAGGGGTGTACCTAGATTATTTGGCACCTGGGGCGGGTCCTGTAAAGTATGTGGCACCCCACACACACTTTAAAACTGCATAACTGCTATCATACTGAGGCAGACATTGACGGTGGTACAGCCTAACTTCTATCATTATATACTGAGGCAGACATTGCCGGTGGTACAGCATAAATCCTATCACTAAATACAGAGCCAGACATTACAGTGGAACAACATAACTACAATCACTATACACTGAGCCAAAAAACATAACTGCTACCATTATATACTGAGGTCGGCATTGACCGTGCTACAGGATAACTGCTATCATTATATACTGAGACTAGGGTGACAACATCAGCCATGTTTTCCAGGACACATATACTTTTACATACTGTTGACCAGACCAGATAAAGTCCTGCCCGGCAGTATGGATGCCCTGCAGTATGGATGATATATTGACTCATGGAATGGAACCAATTATGCAGTTTGTAATGGTACAGCATAACTCCCATCATTCTCACACACTTACTAATGCATTCTCACTCACTCACACTCTCTCTCCCTCCCTTTGAATGTCTCCCAACCTTTATTCTGTCAATTTTCCTCCTCCACCTCCTCTTCTTCCTTTTCCCACTTTTTTCTCTGTCTTCTTCTGATGCGGTGGATGTGGCTTCAGTTTTGTGTGTCAGGATGTGACATCAAATTCCAACGCACAGCATCAATTGCCAGCGCACATCACAAGGGAACATAATCTGAGGTCTGTATTAACAGACCTCCTGCTCCCTTGATTGATTTTAAGCCGGGTAGAGGGAGATCTTTGATTTCCTCAACTGAGCCTGCTCCTCTAGCGGCAGACTTTATAGTCCGACTCTGGAGGGATGCGCACCTGATGCCGGCCTGGTGGCATTCCCCTGATGAGTGGCACCCGGGGCGTACTGCCCCCCCCCATGCCTGCCTCTAGTTATGCTACAGCAGATCAGGAATGCCGCCCAGACTGCCACCCAGAGGAACAATGCACAGTTGCAGAATGAGGAATTCTGTTACAGTGTATGGCCACCTAAGTAGGCGACAATCCATAACAACTGACATGGTAGGGACACATAGCCAGGGTTCTCATCATCAGTCTGACTGCTCTGGGGTACCATAAATAAGTCTAGGTGGCATAAAGACCCTGCTAAAGAGAGCCAGTAAGACACTAGTTTTACTTTTTTTTACTTGCTAGATAGCTAGTTTTATCTACAGTAGTGGAAATGCATAATCTAAAAGCCCATGAACATAGAAGATGCTTATCACCATCATATGAATTCAAGAATCTGGGGACAGCAGACAGTTAGTCACATGCCACGTGATTGACATAAAAATAGAAAAATTGAAATTAAGTTGGGTGCCGAAACGCTTTTCTTATTCCGCAAATGCAAATTCATTATTCTAGCCTCTCTGAGTACCTCTGCAAAAGGGCAGAGTTACGTGGACATTGCTCTAATCAGGGAAACGGTGTGCCCGGCGAGAGAAGCAGGCGAAAAAAGTGAACAGAAGAAGGAATGATGGGAGTGAGAGTGAGCCTGAGTAAGAGTGAGAGTGTGGGTAGTTTTTTTACATTTAAAATGTATCTACTACAGTATCAACTTTACCTTCAACAGTCATATCTGTTTACAAAGTACTAAAGTATGTTGATCAAGGCAGGTAAGGTGTGCGTGTTTGTAAAAATGTTACCTTCATTTATTCAGTAGGATGTTCAAAAGTGATTCAGAGGATATAAATCTTTATAATTTATATATCTTATGTATAATATGCCTTGCCTGACCATCTGCCACACCATGGGCCACTGATTGACAGTGCCACACATGCCCCCGATCTGTCACTGACTGGATATGCTCACCAACTAGGTGAACATAAAAGCGTAGCGTGTGACAACATATAAAAAGACGGCCACACATATGTCAGCACGCGGACGAAGATCTTATTTGGTTCAGATGGTGTAAAGTGTGTGTGATGGCAACCAGGTGAGGAGTACAAAGAGAAGGATGTCTTGCCTACAGTCAAGCATGGTGGTGGGAATGTCATGGTCTGGGCCTGCATGAGTGCTGCCGGCACTTGGGAGCTACAGTTCATTGAGGAAACCATGAATGCCAACATGTACTGTGACATACTGAAGCAGAGCATGATCCCCTCCCTTCAGAGACTAGGCCACAGGGCAGTATTCCGACATGATAACAACCCCAAACACACCTCCAAGATGACCATTGCCTTGCTAAATGAGCTGAGGGTAAAGGTGATGGACTGGCCAAGCATGTCTCCAGACCTAAACCTTATTCAGCATCTTTGGAGCATCCTCAAACGGAAGGTGGGGGAGCGCAAGGTCTCTAACATCCACCAGCTCCTTGATGTCGTCATGGAGGAGTGGAATAGGACTCCAGTGGCAACCTGTGAAACTCTGGTGAACTCCAGGCCCAAAAGGGTTAAGGCAGTGCTGGAAAATAATGGTGGCCACACAAAATATTGACACTTTGGGCCCAATTTGGACATTTCCACTTAGGGGCTGTACTCATTTTTGTTGCCAAGGTTTAGACATTTAATGGCTGTGTGTTGAGTTATTTTTAAGGGAACAGCAAATTTAGTTATAAAGACTGTACACTCACTACTTTACATCGCAGCAGAGTGTCATATGAGAAGATATAATAAAATATTTACAAAAATGTGAGGGGTGTACTCACTTTTGTGAGATACTGTGTGTGTATATATATATATATATATATATATATATATATAGTATCATGTATAATGTATGCTTGTGCTTGTCTATAAAATATATTGTATATGGTAAATGCTCTGTTAGAAAATAGCTGAAAACTTGGCTATGGTTATATAAGAGCAGTTTTATTCCAGGAAGTAACTCATGTGGCAGAAATGTGATTACCATCTGTTAAGATGTAGCCGTATTTTCCATTGTAACAAATGGCCCTGCAGCACACATCTCCGTATATATTTCTTTGTAACGCTGCAGCTCTTAGTTGGAAATGTGTTCAATGATCTTTTGTTTTCTCCAATTAAAAGTAGCATTGTAGGTTAGAATGTAAGCTTGGTTGGTCGGGAAGTAGTAAGTGCTTGATAGGGAGTATTCTGAATGAACCGATAAGAAGTCTTTGTCTTTCAGAGTCAATATTTGTTTATACTCCGTTCCCTACTGTCTAATACTGAAACAAAATGTGTTTGTAGCCTTCCAGGTGCAAATGCTGCTTCGGGAATATGATAAATGGAAGCCACAACTGAACTAAAAATAGTATAAGGACTTAATGTAATTGTAACACCTGCTTGATATTATTTCCCCAGATACTTTAAGAGACCAAACCAGGCTAAAGTGGTGCCAAATTAGCTATTTGAAGCAGATGTAATATGGCCTGATGAAGCAAGATTACTCCCACCTCTCCAAATGTGATCGTTTTTAATGTGGGCTCTGAATTAATAACGTTAAACTAAAAACCGAAGAGAAGGAAACATTTCTAGCTGCTCATCACCTACTGATGAGCTAGGCCAAGGTTGGGCACAACCATAAACCAGCTCTCCTGTTATTTCCCAAGGCAAGCAGTAAACACCAGTGAAATGATAATATTGAAGATGTGTGAGAGTTATCACCTAGCCTGACACCACAATATGAACAAAGTACACTATGTTACTACTAATGTGGACTCTTATTTGTACAGGGTAGCTGTTATGTATGTGATAATTTCATTTACTTATATGTTGCACTGTTAAATTGAAATTCAGTGGAAAGGGTGAAGGTTTGCTTGATGATTGCTACAGGATGATTTTTACTTTTTACACTTTACACTGAGCTATAGTTTTGTCACTGAATATTTTGCTAGCAACCAGGGGCATTTGACAGGCAAGCAACACTTAAAATGGAGTAAATTGCTTCCGCCCACAAATGTATAGACAGAGAAATATAATGTCCAGCACCCTCCAAAATGCATCGCCATTTTTATACCTTTTATTCTGCTCTTATTTGTTTTTTCAGGTGTCTTGAACATATTGACAAACAACATAAGAGTAATTTAACCCCTTAATGACAAAGCCTGTACATGTACGGGCTCAAAATGCATTGTTTTCAATGGGTTTTGGGACCGCCCATTGTCCTTAAGGGGATAAACTTTCTGTGGATGTGAAGAAAACTTAGTGATATAACAAAGAGACATCTCAGAAATCACCTAATCTTTGACTTATGTTTTGACACCACTTACTCTTTTTTAAAAGTGCTCTTAACAAAGCAGGTTTAAGAAAGGTATGAGATGGTGGCACTTTGTAGAAGAGTTTCAACCTAGACAGACCTTTTTAATAGATTTTCATCACTTTTCTGCAGCTTCACATTTTGCCTTGCCTCTTTTTGTTCTTCTTCCGTTTGTCTTTTTTCTTGGTCCGGTTCTCCCCATTATTGGCTCTGTTAACCTGGCCTCTGCGCCTCTCTTTCTCTGTGACTACATTTGCATTATTCTGGAGTATCTCTGCAAAAAGGTGATGGATAGCCTCTTCTTTATTCCTCCAATCAGGGGAGAGGGTGTGCCTATAAGGGCCCCACCCTTTTGCAGAATTGCTCCAGGAGGGTTTGACAGTACAGTAGATAGTGGGGAGAAGTAGACCAAAAAGAAGAAATAATACAGAAGAAGCAAGAACAAGAAGCGGAGGTGCGGAAAAGGAGATGAGGACATGGAAACAGTTGGTGGAGAAGGTAGGGAGACATTTACAGAGAGCACAAGGGAGTGTAAGCGATCACTTTTGCTCCATGTGCACAAGTCTACCACTTAGAATACTGTCCTTACTTTTGACAACATTATATCTTATGTGCCAAATTGCAAGCTTGAGAAGGCAATCCAGACAGCTTTATCTTTCCTTCTTCATTAAGTCTCAGCATTGTACTCTGGGAGGGCCCTGAGACCTCAGTAAGAGAGATCAATGCTGTCAAATATTTCTGTAATTATATTTTATACTTCATATTATAAATGTACAAACAAGATCACAGTCACCCATGTGCAGAATTACATAGTTAATTTAACCCTTTGAGTGCTGACGAGCAGAAATTAATTTTAAGCATTCAATCGGATCACATGAGCCTTCATAATGCCATTATTCACACTAATAATCGGCATTCTAAGACCAATTTGTCCGCTATCCTAATCTATACATTCTCATGGAATGCAGCATTCTATATAAAAAGTTGGACAAACTCCACAAAAAAGCATTGAAAACTTTTCTGATGAAATATAATGCAAATGTTGTTATATTTGTAAATATAGCCAGGTGGAAAATATACATTACTTACATTGCTATTTAAATCTGAACTTGTATGCAAATGTTCAAATGAACACAAACAGCTTTAAAGAGGTGAGGAAATGAATAATTTGGTGCATTGAAAAACACCTGGTAGCCATAAATAATTATGGGAAGGAAAAAGGATAGATGTGGGTTTTTTGGCCTTTAAATCAAGTGATGAGATACTCATGTTTTTGGAACAAAAGGTTGTTTATTCACTGTTTTTCTTTTAAACAATAAACCACATTTTATGTTGCTTTCAGTGAAAACAATACATGTATAAAAAGCAACAAAAAAAGCAAAATAAGTACTTAAATAAAAGAAATACCCGGACTGGCCATGGGGTACACTAGGTGAATGGCCACCTACCATCAAGGCCCATGTCATAATATAGAAGCATAGTAATTGACAACAGATACGAAAAATATTGCACATTTCATCTGCACATAGCATTGCAGGCACAGATCAATTAAATAACACAGAAACCCAGCCTTGCTGGTATGGATCAAGTGAAAAATCATAAGCAAACTCACCATTGAAGGTATAGATCAAATAAATAATACATGGAAACCCTAAATTCCAGACATAGATCAGAGGTCAAACACCACAGATTGCACACATAGGACCTGCCTAGCAGTCAGATTGGACGCACAGGACTTGCCATCTTTGTCCCCAATCAGCATGTATGTGCTATATTTGCCCCAAATGCAATGTCTGGTGCAGTATATGGTCATGGCAATTTAAACATATTTAATTTATTTGTATTTTAACAATTTGTTTTAGAATTCTTGTTTTTCCAATTGACATACAGTTTACAAATTTGTGAAATAAATATTCTTGACAACATTATTGCCAACATTATTTTTTTGTGTGTGGGGGAGTGCCACATACAGAATCCGCCCCGGTTGCCAAATACTCTAGCTACTCCCCTGCCTATTTTATGTCCCTGAGTAAAGGGACATGACTCTTGTGATATGTTTTTGTTACTGCTTACAGCTATTATTATTATTATTATTATTATTATTATTATTATTCAGCAGTGAAAATATACTACATATGTTACCTGTAGTATATAAATATATGCATATATCTTTAATTAAGTTATTTATTACTCAGATTGATTTATACAGAAATGATCCTATTTCCAGAGGTCATACCATCCATGTTTCATACATACATGTATAATTGCAGACCACTTTAGTGACTATAATTTATTGCTTTTTGGATTATTTTTAGAAAATAAGGCTTCCTTTTACATTTGCATAAGGAGCAGGACATAACAGGCTTTGTCATTAGTTAGTGTCCTTGTACAGACACTGCTTATAAAGTATACTTTTTATTTAATTTTTATTTATTTAACTTGATTAATTTATGTTTTTAATTTTCCAATCTAACTGATGTTTGTGGAACACTAAATTACAGCGACAGTAAAACACTAAATTACCGTGATTTCTATCAAAGCAGACATTTGGCTCACCTTGAGATATGTAGAGATAATGACTTATTGAAGGTTATTGAAATTCTTTTTTTTTCTTTGTGCAGGTGTCTGCTTTCTGTGGGAAAATGTGTCTGTGGTGGTTAACCATTCTTTTAACTCTAAGAATAGAGATTTTTGACATTTCTGCAAGAATATTATGACCGAGAGGACAATTCATTATGTTATCATATTTAATTTAAAGAATATATATGTATACTCATACATGACAATTTTCTAAATGAGCTACACCAGAAAAATGTAAAATATTAATCTTATTATATATGGTGGAACTGTTTGCCAATAAAAAGATTATGGTCAAAAGTTTCAAACAGACTAGTAAACAAACTCGGTCCTCATTGGAAGTTGACTCCAGAAAGAGCACTACTTCACTTAAATCTATCTAATCTTGCAACGAAAGACATGCAATTCTTATTACACTTACTGACCGCAATAAAAATAGAAATAGCTAGGAATTGGAGATCACCCGACCCAATCTTATGGGCAAAGATAAAAGCCCAACTGACATATCAATGTCAAATGGAAAAGGGGATCTTGTCCCAAACAGTATGGAGTACGACACAGTATGCAATTTGGGAAAAGTGGTTAAAATTTCTTTCTGATGGGGAGCTGGATGAACAGAATTAATTTATTAACGAGCGGAATCCCCGTCCAGAGAAACTCGAACACCTGATGTAGATAGAATACTATGACCAAGCCTAATGGAATCCTTTTATGTGTCTTTTGTCCTTGTTTAGTTTGTTATTGTAATGTGAAATTGTAGTATTGTTGTTTATTTTTGTGAATAAAAAAAAAAATTAATCTTATAAACCTTAGAAGCCCAGCTACACAGCAGGCAAACTGGGCTCGCTAACAATGATTGCTCAAATAGCGGCCAACGGACAGCCTGCAAGATCTTAACTGCATCATTAATTTGAGGCGATTTCTTGAAAGTTCTTGACAGGTTTACAGGGTTTTTTTGTGATGGTACACCACATTACTGCGTACCGCCACCTCCAGTGGTCGGCAAGATTTCAGTCTCCCTTCCTGCTTTCCCAAAGTGGATAGACTGCCCACTGCTGAAGGTAGGATGAGGTCTGTTTCTACAGACCTCTGTTACAGGTCTGGAATAGAGGTCTGTAGGAACAGCCCTTGCACTGCCACTGCTGCAGCTAAGTAGAAATAAAGAGGAAGGAAGATAATAGAGAGGAAAAAAGGGAGAAAGAGAAGGGATAAAGAGGAGTGATAAAGAGAAAGGGGGAGAAAATGAGAAAGAGGAGAGGTCACAAGAGAGGTCAAGAGGAGAGATAAGGTGATGTGTGTCTAAGGGCAAGTTATCATGTGGCAAGCAAGTGTGAAGGTGGGTGTGTGTGTATGGGAAGGAATGTGTGTGGAAAATACCCACACTTGAGGTATCAAATCTTTGCAGATTGTGTCATGATAAAACATTTTTTGTATAGTAGATTTTTTATATGACTGGTTTTATGTTTTTTTCCCCAATAACTAGTTATTATTAGTAGCATGGTGGCTACCATCGCACCTTAATTGTTATATGATGATTTTATTTTTTGTAGTGCTAGTTCCTGCAAAACAATAAAATAAAATTGTAAAAAACTTTCATAAAAACATAATCTACAATTTAGTAACACAAAGTAGTGTTTATAATCAAATTCACAAATTATAGTGTTTTTTTTTTACCTACAGAAATTAAGAGATGAACGTTCAAGGCTGGACTCAATGGTGTTGCTTTTAATGAAACTGGACCAGCTAGACCAAGACATAGAAAATGCTCTCATTACCCCATCTCCACCAAACCAAGCGACAGGCAGTAGTGGGAACATGCACAACCCTCAAGTAAGTCAATGATCTGATTTTTCTATTAAAAAAATGTCCTATACTACTACGATTGGTGTCACATATAATTAATGGATCTAATAACCAAACTATTAATAATGATAAGAAGTAGCTTAAATATAGTATACATTGTGCTAGATGAATTGTAATTAAATCATAGGAATAGGGTGAATATGTTGGAATGTAATTAAGGTATTTCGCTACTGCAGGATTCACTGATATTCAGGACCAACCGTGAATAACTACTTGCTTATATATTCTCGGCTGACCTTCATTGACCACTTTAGGACCTAGCTGTTTTTTACATTTCACCAAATTCCGGTTCAGTCTATAATGAAATTGATGGTGCATAATAATGTACGGTATTTATGAAATTTGTATAATATGAAATTTGAAAGTTGTAATACCAAGGCTTAAAATATGAGGTTCTCAATCTAGGCTTCGTTCAATGTGGTCTCCTTACCAGGGTAAAAGTTCCCTGCATGCCACATTCTCTACTTCTGCTGGCAGGGAAAACCCCAAAAACGGACAGTTGTTGATTTAGAAGATATTTTTCCAAATGATTGTATCTGGCCCCGATACACCCAACACTACAGTATAGACCTTACTTATAGCTTGTTTAAAACTTCTCTAATAGCACATTTACAGTTCTTCTTTTGAAAAACACTGGACTGTGAACAAAAGGCCTTAGGTGAAGTCAAATCAAATTGTATTTTACTAATCAAAGAAGAAATGGATTTCCAGTGGCGTGGTTAGTTAATACGTGCCAGCATAATGATAACATATGGCTTTAGTACATTTATCTTAATGTTCACTGTCTCAGGTTTAACTGCATGCAAAGTGTACCCTTAATTCTAATCCAGCCTATACTTATCTTGTATAAAAAAAACGTTTGCACCAAAAAATTACAATAATTCACTCTCCCTACTGTAATAAAAAAGGCCTCACAGTCCATATGATATCCATGAGATCACTGAAAGAAGATTATTGCCATTATCCTATGGCACCCATATGCTGATAAATAGTAATATACATTTAAAGTCTATATAGGAAAAAACAATTCATCTGGAACTGAACCCTTAAATCCTAGATTGTTTTTGTTTCAGACAACGTGGTGACCTTTTTTTATTCAATGATATGCTATCCCACCCTATACTTCAATAATACTGTATTATCCTCCTATTTACACCTTCTTTTAACCTGGTATGACTTTCTGACTTTCTTCCTGCTGACCCTGAACATTTGACTATTCTGATTCCGTTCTGATTTTGACTTAAGCTTGTAATATAATTTGCTTTTTTCCTGCCTGTTCGGACAAGCTGCGTGCTTATCAATTGCTATAATTATATGTGATTTTGACCTCGGCGCGATCCTTACTATTCAACAATACTGTTCTAGTTTGTCTGCCTCTGTATTTGCAATACCTATATGTGCATTGTGGGTCCATTCTTGTACAAAGTTGCTAGACCCCCAGTTGATAGGTAGTGCCTCTTGGTGAACAACTTTACCATGGGTTTCTGGTCCTGGGCTCCTCATTCCAGCTTAAGTTAAGTTAAATTAAATTAAATTGACGAGTGTCTATGATTTAGTCAAACCTTATTACTCCACAGGCTGCAAACTCTCCACAGACATCGTCAAGTTTAGTTGGAAAGAGTGACCATCGGCTTGCATCTCATCCAGTTTATACTCGGGCAAATGTCTCCTGAAGAGTGAAATAATAAAATATTTAACTTGACAGCCATCCATTTGAATCAGAATGAAACCAAAAATGGAGAGCAAGTCATCTTAAATCTTGGTAGTCTCAAAACCCTGACAAAATAAAAA
>VKOC01029118.1:0-18012 GCA_009364415.1 Spea multiplicata
ACGCATCTCTGGAGGTTATATGCTTATCGCCAGCCGGCGAGTGCTTTCCTGCCACCGATTGGCTGCTTCAGGAAGCCAATCAGTGACAAGAAATGTCAGACCACAGGGGAAGAGGGCAGCTTCAGCAATAGGGCTGCATGTTCATGATCAGGTAAGTCTTTTATAGTATTTTATTTCATTTTTTGCTTGTCTTGAAGAAGGTGCACTAATGGGGGGCGCCGGGGACATTAAACTGTCCCTTTAATTGCCCCCCCCCCAAAAAAATAACGAAACTGATTTGAACCAATAGTGTAATATTTTGTTCAATGTACAATTCTAGTCTCTTTTTGCATATTTATTTATAAAAGGAAGTTTATATAACGCCCTCCCCTCCCTTTACCTACGTTACATAAACCTACGCTACACATTGTGAACATCTGCACTCGAGACTGTCAGAGTTTGGGCTTCGAGCCTCGTAACATCAGTACATTATTTTGACTGGCCTGTCCTATAAATTATCGGAAGGTGAAGCGACGATCGTTTTGTTGACTTCCATTCTTGTACCTATTTGCTAGATGTCTGGAAAACATGAAAAAAACAAATAAAGGCTGTTCCGTTGTGCTTCGGAGAGAAATATGCAACAGATAAGACGACATTTTGACTCGGGTTCAAGGCAAGCGATAGTACGGTTCCTCGGTTCTCCTGCCTGAAAAGTTAATGTGTCTGTGTACCCCAAAAAAAAATCTAACGTGAGGTCCCAAGAATAAAGACAGATCAAGTCTTCGTGGTAAAGGCGCTGTTCCTCTTAGATAAAACATTACTTGTAGTCTCTAGTATGGTAAGCAAATGTCCTCTCTAGCGTCTCTCAAAACATTCCTTTGGAAGCAACACCAGCACGAGCGCTGTGCGTCGGGAGCTTCATGAAATGGGTTTCCATGGCCGAGCAGCTGCACGCAAGCTGGTGCTCACTGTGCACAATGCCAAGCGGCGGCTAGAGTGGTGTAAAGCCACCGCCACTAGACTCCGGAGCGATGGAAACAGTGGTCAATGGAAGTCTGATGGATGAACCTGGGTTTGGTAGATGCCTGGAGAACGCAACCTACAGAGTGCTGTAAAGTTTGGTAGAGGAGTGATAATGGTCTGGGGGTTGTTTCTTCTGGGTTTGGGACCAGTGATGGGCAATGCTGCAGCATACAAAGACAATTTAGCCAATTTTATGCTTCCAAATTTGTGGCCCTAGTTTGGGGGTGGCCGTTTCCTGCACAGAGCCCTGACATTAACCCCAATTAACCTTTCCGCTCAACAAGAGTGCCCGACCTCACAAAACGCTCTACTGCTCCACAGAAACGCTCCAAAATGATGTGGAGAACCTTCCCAGAAGAGTGGAAGCTGTTATAGCTGCAAAGGAGGACCAACTACCAATGTCCAACAAGCTCAAGTGTGAGGGTCAGGTCATACTTTTGTTATTATAGTGTACCTGGGAACTTACCGAGAGCTCTCTTCCTACTAGGGGAGTGGCTTTCTAAAGAGGTGGGGATAGAAATTCATGGAGGAGGAGCTTGCTATGTGATGGGTGGTGCCAATCTCACTTGTTATTTGGTGCAGGCATTCTTTAGTTATCGGTTAGAATATCAGACTTCTGTCTCATGTGACTCCTCCCCCTGGCCGCCTCTACTGAAAGTAGGAAGCATTCGTCAGTACACTTCCTGCACATGCCCAGTAGAGTTCCCATTCTAATACCCAGTAACCATCCACAATGAGATCATTTAAGCTGTAGCTCTATTACTAGAAAAGATGGGCCAAACTGTTCCGTATCTGGCATAAAATTCAATTTGATTAAAACGTCTTGATGAAATTAAGACAACAAAAACGAAATCTATCATAAAATGATTGACTAAGTCAAGTGTCTGAGAAGTCTCTGAAAGAAATGGATGGGAAGAGCGTTAAGAATAATAAAATAGATTGAGTAGATTAACGTTGTTCAAGATGTCGAGTCCTTCATAGTATGGTGACATGAGCTATAACGACAGAAAAGCACTTCATTAATGGTTAATTACTTATTGGTTGTCAGACAGACATAATTATAAGCCAAATAAAAAAAGTGAAAAAAAAAAAACATGTAATACAATATATAGTGATTGATCTTCAGATCGGCTAATTGCTCAGGCTGCTTAATCCAGTTAAGAAAGTCGACACTTCAGAAATGATGTTCATGCGACTGTTGAACGTCCAAAAAAAAGCGCAGCATGCATATCTTAGAGGGCGGTAGATAATTGGAACGGCCTATCAGCAGAAGCGGTAGGGTTAACCCAGTAAGGGAATTTAAACATGCATGGGGGCTAGGCATATGGCTCCGGAATCTAAGACGAGACCAACGGACTAAGCTGCGGAGCCTATGATCATATTGTCTGAAAAAGATTTGATCATATACATACAGATTAACCCTTTCGGTACCAAGCACATATGTGATACGTAGTAGGCAAAGTGGACCCCAGGAGCCTACCGAGTATCTCATATGGTGGCACTGTAGGGTTCCCTTTCCACCAGTTCAAGACTAGCCATCTGGCCAACCAGGCCAGTGGACGATAGGGATGGATTCTTATTGATACTACCACTGTGGTAGCCACCAGCTTGCAAATGCAAGACCAAATATGCAACCAAAAATAAAGACCGCGACCATAGTTATTATATTTTATTTGCAAATACACCATTTAATCTTATTGAACTAGTCTTGTATGTCCTCGCCTGGAACATGTAAATTTGAAGTTGTATGCCTTGCAAACAACTCACATTTTAATAATATGAGTTGTTTTATGAGTTTGATTCCAAAGTTCGAGTCTCTGTGTCAATGAAAATCATATCATTGAGAAAAGTTATTTTGTCATGTTTATACGTTTTTGGGGATGGAATGGGATGATTCGAATATATATGATATAAATAATCGAGATAAAAGCACGATGAATTCGAATTCATTTCCTATTACCAGTAGAAAGGATATATAGGGAAGAAAAAGGACCATTTACATTGATGATGTTTTAGAAGAATAACACATATACACTATTCCTATTCATAGAATCAGTATACAAGTGACCCCCCCAGAGCGAGTGCATACTAGTAATGGGAGACTGCCCAGAATTGACATAGACAATCTGGGGTCTACTGCTCCCTTTAGAGTCTGAAGGAACAAAATCTTTCTATGGGACACTACACACAGCCTAAAGGCGGAATATGATGTCATACCTCGGCGCTCAGCAGTAGGGACAGCAGAGCAGAGGGGGGCTGGTGGCGGTGCCCTGGGCTCAGTAAATTCAGCACTGCATGTGGAGATCACTTAGTGTTTATTTTTTATCAAGCTGTTTCTGTTACATTTAACATTTCTGTTCCAGTTTCTTTTGTGTCTCAATGGGCGATGCTGTGTTTATGGAGGACATGGCTGCCAACCAAGCAATTAAGGGTTTTTAAGCTTTATGATCAATCAAAATAATGGCCACGCATGTTTAAGCAAAACGTAAGAGGCTTACGCTCTTGGATTCATTAAACACTCATGACAGGAAACGCGTAGAAGCCCATTATTTCCATCATTACGTCGGGCCAACAACAGGTCTTTACACGGTAAATCGCTTACAAAAAAACTTAAATTGACGGTTGGATTAAAACCGATATGTAAGGTGAAGAAGGCTGGGAATCTTAATGCAAGGATAAACACAATTTATAGGGGAGTAGCAAGTTATGTTCGAAAATGTATCATAGTGATGTCAGCAAGTATGACTGAAGAACTGGCTGCCATCATGGATGGCTGCCATAATAGACTTAAAGCTCATAAGAGCAAGGCCATCTTCTCTTTCTGTACCAGTATGTGCTAAAATGTGTTAATCGTATTCTCAAATTATATTTTTGTCAATCTTAATGTTATTGTTCATTTTCACGGCCCCCCTATTGTAATAGCGCTTCGGGAATGTTCTGAGCAGATGACTACCCTGAATCTAAGATGGGACCAAGGACTGACTTACAGACTAGATGGGCAGAATGGGTCTGATCTGCCATAAAATTCTATGTTTATTATAAAAGTAGCAGCTGGTAGCTGAAGATGAGACCTGTTCTAGTCTAATAGACTTAGCGTTAATTCCCTTCATTGTCATTGGAGCTAAAAAAATTCCAGTTAGAATACGTGTTCAGAGCTGGTCGTGGACCAAATGGCACCACAGGCAAGACTACTCTCTGGTGCCCATGTTGGGAGCGTGACGGAAAGCTCTTACAAGCCACAAATGAGTCAACGTTGCCAATGTAACAAAAAAAACCTCCCTCTTGACCCCTCAGAGAGTTCGTTCCATAACTCAGAAACAGTGTCTTTACTCCAGGATTGGAGGCAACCCAACCCAAGGCCCAAGGCTGTCAGGCGACCTTGACAGCTGCCTGAGAGGCTTTGACCATTACCTCTTGGGATCCTCCAACAGAGCAGGTAGTCCACCAGTGCGGACCATGTGAGAAGACCACAAAAAAGTCACATTAGTGGTTTTTGAGAACCTATGTGTCAAAAACGATGGAAATGTAAGGTATTAGAGGACCTTTTATATATTTATATTTATTATTTGTTATATATTATATATTTATATTTATATTTATATTGGTTGGAACGTTTTTTAAATATTTGGGCTTATGTGAGGAAATGTTTAACAAAGAGAACGTCCATACGCTAGATCCCTACTTGAATGATGTCGGCCGTCAGTAATAATCTTGAATGCTCTGCTAGCGGGTTATAGGTAACAAAATCAGTATTTACTTTAAATGCGGATATAGCTATAATAGCATGTTTTGTATTCATTTCCTGGCGAGAAGTGCTTCTGATTTGCGTTTTAACCAGCTCAGCTATCTTTTGTCCTCATGAGAAATTCATAAGTTGGTTTCTAATTTAACTTTTTGTCAAGTTGTTGCTGATGTTGTAAAGTAGGAGTTTGCTTATGTAGAGCCGTCAAGGTCTATAGCTGAATAGTGATGGCGATGACTCAAAGTTCTTTCAGGTTCGGTTAAAAATGTAAAGAAGTCTGTCCCCACACCGATGGCGGTGTTGGCTCATACAAGTGCGTTAAGTCTAAATAACACAAATGTGGGAGGTCACATTGGTTTCAACCGCTCCTCACCACTATCTAGTCTTTTTGGGGATAGTCACGTCTCTATGAGAAGGTAGCCCTACAGGAGAAGAAGATGGAGAGCTCCAAGAGGCCAAAGGGTTATCTTTCTGATCAAAATCTGCCACTTGAGTGGCAATGAAGGTCCATGGGAGACACCATCAAGCCCTACTGAGCCAGTCCAGGCCTGATCCTTTACATAACTAGGGATAACCTTGATTTTCATTTCCAGATTATCCCCAATCCAAAATTTAAATGTATATATACAACAATTTAACCATGTTTACGTTATTTTTATGGCGTCTTCAGCCAAAGGAGAAGTCCTTTATTAGGCCTACATAGAAAACGTTCCTTACACTTTCAAGATCTCAGAGGTCTCTTTAAGGTAGAATGATACCAAGCCCTAAACCTTGTGTCACACTCCATAGTTTTTTAACTTGGCCCAATAAAAGGCGTCACCTACGGCTAAAGACTCCATCTCTTCTTGGAACAACATGGCAATACATGTCCCTCCTTTAAATGAATGCACTAATACAGAAATCAAAGTCCAAGTGTATAGAATGAGACAGCAGAAGATGGTAATGAATGGGACAAGAGCATGAATGGGACAAGAGCATGAATGGAACATCCCAGGGCTCTCCCTCTTTAAGGGGCTTCATGAAGGGTCAGATATAGTTGGGCGTAGGGTTGAAAAAAGCCCCAGTGTGGGAAATGAGACGGGAGTTGGCATGACCAAACACCCTAGAAAAAGTAGAACCTGACCCAGAGACCCAAGGAAGCAGGGCATCATCTGGAGACTCCATGTCAAACCTGGAGAGTTCTGGGATATGATGACCTAGCAATGTCTACCACAATAATTCGGATGACCCTTTCAGAACAATAAAAGAAAAAAGCAAACAAAAAAATAAATCTTGGTGGAAACATAAACTTTCAGGACCTCAAAGGTGTCTTCTTCTGATGGCCTCTGGCATAAGATTATTAAGTAAAAAAAGTTAGCAAATCAGTTCTTATCCGATGGTTAATTTTTTGTTTCCTATTTATAACTTTCTCTAACATTTTTTCTTATAATAAACAAATATTGTCGTCTGAGTTCTACCCAATGATCTGAAAAATCAAAGAAAAATCAGTACGGCTTTGCTGCGTTAATACAGTGAAGATATCAAAGCAGAAAGGAAAAGGGAAAAAAAAAAGTCAATCAACAAAAATTTTGAAAAAAAAAATATAAAATCAAAGAAGCAGAAAATTAAACAGACAGAGAATAATAACCCAATATGTTTTTGTCATAATTTGAAATGTATAAAGAGAGAAAAAAAAGAACTTGTACTGCACCAAAATGTGTGAATTTAGTGTTTTGTTCTGTGTAAAAATAATAACATTTATTACAAAATGGAGCATGTAATGGATTCGCCGAACGTGAAGCTGATCATTTGGTATCTTACTTCTTTGAACCTGTTGCTGCTTCAGCAGACGTCCCAAAAATGAGAGGGAAGCGTCTACTTGCTCACCGTGCCCCACGGTATAGAGGGGATAGTAGGGCAAATGTGACTGGGTAAAAAAGGAGAGATCTAAGACGAGACCAACGACAAGTTCTCTTTCTGTGTTTCTAAGACAGGGGTTAAGGAAAAAATGAAATGAGAAGGTGGTGAGAGAGGAATGAGAGAGGAAAGAAATTTTGCAGAACGGAGAAGAGGGAATCGTTCGAATGGGTCTATTGAGTATCACTGTTGACTTCCAGTTGGGATGTTGAAGATGGGGATGGACCTTCTAATAATCTACTGCTCTTCGCTTCATTTCTCAAGAAGAGCTTTAAAAATCTACTGCTATCACCGGCAATACTTTTTCTTCCTCCTCTTTGAAATAAGACCATTTTAGGTTTACATTTTCACGCTTTTCCAGCTTAAAAATGCTCCCTGGTACATGAGAACCTTCTGGCTTCGCGTTGGAGTCTTCAGAAGTCACTTCGGTGAGAAGCGCCTTGGAAAGCGTAGACCTCGGTGGTGTGAATGGGCTTCCCAACCTACCCATTGAGCTACAGCCATGGCGGTACCGGTGCCACCAGACCTGCCCACCTAGGTCTAGTCACCTACGCAGCTGGCCCCGGTTCCATATTGACCTCCGTTCTTTTAACATATCTACCAACATTTTTGGAAGCAAAGTTCTTAATGCTGGTTTTATGCATTCATTATCGTTCTTTTTCATGACATCTCTGCTCAAACATATTGAGGAACAATTTAGCTTCTAAACCTACAGACAATTAACTGTAGAATGTGATGTGTTATGTTTCTACCTTTGGAGACTAAGTAGATTAATAGCGCCATTAATGTCAATTTGCTTGAATCTTCGGATTTTGAATGCTTGGTAGCGCGCAGTTTGGGATAATTAAGCTGAGCTTATCATGTCAATTAGCGATATTCTAAAGGTGGCAGTAAGATAGTAATGCAGAAAAAAACATCAGGTCCTCATCAGATATTTCAAAAGAGGCATGGAGTTTGTGAAATTATTTATTTATTATTATTATTCTGAATTAATTATTATTTATTTTTTTATTTTTTAAAATAGTGGAAGGCGTATCTACAAACTGGTGGCCAGTCCAAATTTTTCGCACAGGGCTGGTCATTCGTGTCTTCAAGCGTGGCTGGCCAGGCCTGCATGCTCTGGAAGGCAAAAGCTCAGCAGAATCATGTGGAATCATTGCTTACACCGCAGGCAAACAGAAGCAAACCCAGGAGTCAGACAAGGTAAGGCTAGCAAGCGCTGATAGGGTTAGTGTGTATAATGAGATGAGGAGGGCTGATATAGAGTGTTGGGGGGGGAGGGCCACTTGGCTGTGAGACTATAAAAAATTTCCAGATAAAATATATTCAGTCCCACTATCTCTGTGAGTAAGGTCAGCCAACTAAGAGGTCGACAGGTCCAGTGGGGGTGGTTGGCGGTTCCTCTCCTGAAAAACCTTGATGCAGACCTTCTTGGGTTATCAGGCCCCCTGGTGTCCAGTAGCTCAAAGGGCCGGTAACAAGGCAGCTCTATGATCCCTCCAAGCTCAGCAAACCCTCCATAGACTGTAATAGAAGGTGCTTAGGGCCTTCAATACAATGAAGTTGGAGGCCTCGGAGGGGACAACTGGGGGTGCCACCATTGGTCGGGCCTTGGCCAGCGTCACAGGTGCTCCTCAAATGAATAATCTCATGGTTTTATTTTCCTACAGTGTTTTTTTCCAGCCGTTTAATCGTCCGCACTTAAAATAACCTGAGCAGATTGAGGGCCTCGGCGTTATATCCACTAATTCTCTGTAGCGGCGCTCGGCAGTACGCTGTATATCAGAAGACCAACAAAATAATAGGCGCCATAAACATCAAGCAGTTAGCGTCACCTACAGAGAGGATATCATATTTCTGTGCATTAAAAAAAAAACTATAGGCTTAGGTGGAATGTAAGGAAGTCTTCTTTTACTGAGAAGGTAGTAGATACAGGGAACAGCCTCTCAGTAGAAGCGATGAAGAGGTTAATACAGTGAGGGAAGTTAAACATGCATAGGATAGGCTCCTGGATTTTAGAAGTCCCTTAAATTTGCAGTGTAAACAGAACTAGGCTAATGATAAGGATTTATTTCATTGCCCTGAGCTATCTTTAAGTACTCTAACTAAATAAAAACGCTGGAAGGGCTTTAAAAAGTAGGATTTTATTTTATTTTTTATTATATTTTATATCGGTACAATTAAAATGTTCATAAGATCGTGTTACTATTTCTAAAAAAACAACATAGAATCTGCCGAGAGATCGGCCCCATTCGGCCCCTGTCTAGTCTGCCCGTTTCTCCTGCTGTAAAGACCAGTCGTTGGTCTGGTCTTAGATTCAGGAGACAAATGCCTGTCCCATGTGTGTTTAAATTCCCTCACTGTATTACTCTCTACCACCTCTGCTGGGAGGCTGTTCCACTTATTTACCATTCTCTCAAAACGTCCTTACGTTACGCCTCCGACCCCCTAGGTTTAGGCATTATAAACAACCTACATGGTCAAAGGGAAGTGGCATCTACTACACAAGCCTACTCCATGAGATGGCCAGAATTAAATCATGTATGGGTCGATAAAATGGCAGAATATGTTGCTTTCGTGTGCAGCGGCGCAGTAACTTTCCAAGGGCCCACTGACGCCATGACCATCTCCCTCTATAAAGGATTTGCCTTCATGTTCTACAAAATGCCTTCTCCCCTAGTGGTAAAATTCAGAATTGCACTAGAACAAAACATCAAGCCAAAGGGGGCGTGGTTTATGCAAAATAGTATGCAGACCAAGAGAACACTGGGATATTAAAAAGTGCACAAAAAGATCCCTGCATGCACTCAAGGCCAATAATTCTCAAAAATATTATCGTAAAAGTGGAAATTTATGTACTGCAACCACTGACCTCATGTCACCCCAAGTTTAGGCGACTCCAAAGACTCTTAACCGTAACAACCAACTTAAAAAAAAAAAAACACAGATCGCTCTCAACAGAATCACGTTCGTCTAGACAGAAGCTAGAAGGTTGTGTTCTCGGCGTCAATGTTCTAAATTTCCTGTTCTTTTGGAGTAACACGATTCAGTCTTCGTCGGTTTGTAAAAGCGCACAAGATATGATTACTCTGACACTTTATTTTTTTTTATTTATATATTTTTTTGTAAATTTTAAGTTTAGCCTTAAAATGTGAACATTGCCCGTTAATCATAATGTATTTTTTGTACTATTTTTATTTTATATTTTTCTTTATATTAAAAAAATAAAAGTAAAATGCCAATAATTAAAAATAAAAGAAAAAAATCATGAAAAAAATAAAAAAATATCTACCTGTTTTCCTGCTGCATAGACCTTAACCGGTCGTTGGTCTCGTCTTAGATTCAGAAGCCATACGCCTATCCCATGTATGTTTACATTCCCATACTGTATTAGCCTCTACCACTTCCGCTGGGAGGCCGTTCCACTTATCCACCACCTTCTCGGTACAGTCTATCTAGTTTTAGATAATACAACAAATCCGACGCGCAGCCTTTGATAAGTACTTACTTGTACTTTCTGGACGCAGCCTCTAATAATCTTTAACTGGATGTAAAAAAAACCACAAAAAAAATATTAAAAAATACAAATAAAATACTTTATTCTCTCGTTCCGTCGGTCACGATTATGTGTTATGATTCATCTCTCCACGGTTTAGAGTTTGACAATCGTACGCGAGACGGTATCAAGAAGAACGCCATTAAGGCATCGATAAAAATAAATTGAAAAGAAGAAAAACCCTTCAGGGGAAAATTCAGATTTGAATAATAATTAACGCAGGCGGTAAGTCCTAAATTAGTCAGGATAATTGAGATAGCCCTCACTTAAATTTTATATATAAATAATATCATACAAAAATAGAGTGTAAGGGTGTTTGGGGAATAACTAACCAGCCAATCCCTCGTCATCTCAATTAGTCAGTTGACCTGGTTGATAAAAATCAACCACGGTGCATCGTCCGCATGCGAAGACTCAAGGCTGACCAATTCCTCTCTCTCTCTCCTCCTCACGCCTTCAGAGGCTATGCTTTATCTCCTGGCGTGCAGGTTAACGACTCCTACCCGCGAAGGCTACATGAAGGCTGTTAACCTCGTTAGGCCGAGAACAGACAGCGCTCCAACCTTCTGCGTATACAAGAACGCCTCTCTAACCGGAGGTCGAATGGGTCTTCTCCGAGAGTCTGTGCATGCTAGACGATCCATCTCCAGAATCTTTTAGGAGACCTGTTCTGTGCTCAACGTGGAACCTAAAGGGTTCTATAGAAACAAACCAACAGGTGGCCCTCACAGTCTTCTCTTTAGTACTGTGGTGGAACATGGTCATGGACAAGTGTGAAGGATCTACCCAGCAGATAAGATTTGATGGTCTTTATTGATAGAGTTGATATTCTTAAGGCCAAACACTTCTTTTCCCTAGTTACATAGTTTCGCTATCTTTGCAGTAATTTATATCTCAGGTGGAGAACTAGGTGTTGCTCGTCCTCCACAGTCTGAGAAGGACAGCTTCAATAGGCTACTTAGACAAGGTGACCACAACAAGCCATCAGCAGGTCTACAAATGTGTGTTCTCCTGCATCATTCCATTAATTTTTTTGGCAACAAAGTGCCGGTACTCATGTTCCTTAAAAACAATCCTCATACATATACACAGACCCTCTCATTTAACCATTCATATACACCAACTATCCTTTACCCATACACTCACTCACTTTTGCCTCCAGCTTTGCCATAACTAAATGTCTAGCCGTCCATAGCACCCAATGACATTGTGTCCCGGCGGTCTGCATCAATCCCTTTATTGTGGGACAGTTAGAGGGAGTTCCATGATTTCCTCAACTGGCCCCAGGCGGCAGGGTGGCTGTTACCTTGCTGATCACTGGAGATGGAGCTATTCGGCCCCATCACCAAACAAAAGCCCTGTACCTCACCCTAGATGGAATCAGTGACAGAGGGGCAACTCGGGCTGGAAAATGGGGTACAAAGAGACTGTAGTAAGAAAGTCCCGACCTGCTTTTTCTTTTAGGGTGGTGGCCATTTTTAATGGCTTCCATTTTTGTTACCTGTCTCCTCCCGATCAGATGTTGAAGGTGCAGTTCCACTGAGACAAAACATGAATTGAGCTCTCTGACAAGATACATGTTTAATAATAATCCTTTCATTGAAGGTTACATCACATAAAAACAACACAGTAACCCTTTAAGAAGGGTCACTTTCTCTGACAACAGCCTATCAGTGTCTGCTTTTGTGTCACATGATAATTAAGTGTACCTGACATAATCACAGAAGTCTTAAAAATACAGCAGTACTAGGGACGGTGTATCTACTAAGCGTTCAATTTAGCATAGTAGGTGGAACTGCATCTTTAATGGGGTTTCACATTGTGTTTGTTCTTAATACACAACGAAAACATGCTATTAAACCCCCCAAAATAAATAAATAACCAAAGCGTTAGATTAAGAGCTATTTAGAATGAATTTACATCGGTATTCCCACAAAACGCTGCAATTATTGTTTTAATCAAGTAAATTACGGCAACTTCCAATTTTCATTATGTTTGAAATCTACGTTCCGAGCATTAGAATGTACGTGGCTTCATAGAGTGATGGTTCTGGACGCGGCGGAGGCGATGGCGTTCCTTATTAGATAAAAAATAAAAAAAAATAAAAAATGTTGCTTATCTGTCCGCGCTGATCTCTGATGCTCTCCGCCGCGCATTCCTGAGCTTCGCTTTCATTCTTCGCATCCCTTTTCCCAAAGCAATAAACAATTCCCGTCGATGCTATTCCCCTCGGTCATCCCAGATGGATTATATGCAGATTCTTAATATCAAGGATTTACGGCTCACTCTCTCTGAAGCCAAAGGTCTGCTTCTGAACTAACAGGATCTGTTTTCTATTGTCTTTGTATTTTTTTATTGTGTTATTAAGTAGGCTACGCAGCGCAACCTGAACGTGAACCCCCGCCATACCTTCATATCCTGGTTGTTAACGTCGTATGGTTGTGAGGGACGCGTCTGTGATGTTTGTCGCTACCGCCCAACGCATCTTCTGCTTGCTTCTGTTGAGACAGACTCGCAGGACGCCCAACACGACCCCACCACATCCATGCACAAAGCCACCTGCAGAAGTCTTGGAGGCCAGTAGAAACCTAAACATATGCCTCTTCTGCCCCGTTCCACCCCATGGTCCTCCCACTGTCCCAACCCATGCTCTTTCCACCAACTTGACACATGTTCCTCCAACTGCACTGTCCCATGGTGGCCACCAGGCTCAAGTCCATGGAAAGGAGTCACTGGTCACCAATATCCAGAAGAAGGCCCATCTGTGCCCAAAAACATGGCCCGGACCCGTGTAGCATATCGCAAGGGCCAATGAGGGGGCACTGGCTGATCAGCAAGGCCCTGCTTACCAGGGCCTTAGATATGGGTACTTGCTCTACCCCCTTGATGGTGGCCTCGAGTCCTCCTATTGAGCATTTCTGCCATTGATTAGCTGCCCCAAAGTGGGACCACAAAGACAATGGTACTCTGAAGCTCTGGAGCTGCAGCTTCTCCTAAAGTTAACTACTATTTTTTTTTCACTGATGAAATAATGTTTTTTTTTATATTGGCATCATTATTGTACCTAACCAAAAACCTTTTTTGATAACATTAACCCCTTAAGGACAGTGGGCGGTCCCTAACCCCATTGAAAACAATGCATTTTGAGCCCGTACATGTACGGGCTTTGTCATTGAGGGGTTAATCTCTGTATTGTTAAGCCAGAATGTTTCTTGCTGGATGTTCCTGGTCTGACACAGATCTTTAGTTTAAATAAGAAATCAGAGCAAAGAGAAATCATGCACTTACTTCCACAGCATTAGAAACTTCTCGCCAAATAGCAATCCATCATCTATTGGTTGTTTTTCCCCAAAACGGCAATAAATCACCGTTAAAAAAAAAAAGTAATAATCCATCATAATGATGATGACGCGGATCCAGACAGAGTACATTATGTTTGGGGGAAAAAAGGTCTCAAAGCGTAGTTATGGGTTGTACTATGCTATGCCTCTACTTTTATTATATTTTATTATTATTATTATTTTTATTAATTTTTTATTATTAATGATTTAATTTTTATTATTATTATTTTTTTTTTTATATTAAAGGTCTGAGACTTAATGGCAGAAAAAACCGGCAGACTAGATGGGGCCGAATGGGGCCGGTCTGCCGTCAAAGTCTGTGTTTCTATGTTTAAAATGACTGCGGACGCCTTTGCTGGATTGCATGGTCAGTGAGATAAATCGTCCAATTTATCAAAACACTTTGAAATCGATCAAATTAATTTCTGGCCTCCGATTGGACCCCCGCTGTTCCGAAACATCGCCACGCGTACACAGAGCCAACTTCAAATACTTACGAAGTCTGTGGGTGACATGAAAGGATGCGCATGCTTCTAAATTAACCACTTGGGGGGGGTGGAAAGTTCAAAGCTCCTCCACCAGTAAGACTTTTAGTGAATGTGACCTTAGTGAATGTATCTCTTGTCCGTTGTCCACAATAATGGACAATAGAAGTCCAACTAGAAGAAGACAATAGAAGGTAAGAAAATGGATAGAGCTCAAGGAAACTTATTATTGGGCCAACGTGGTACGACGTAGCGTTACATAAGCTTTTGGAGACCTTGGTGGTCTCAGAAGCAACGATGAATCTGGTGGTACCTTGGTAGCTCAATTAAGTGGTAAGTTCTTCGAGTCACCTAATACTCCCTTCCTCTGCATGGGGGTATTTAAGGGGTTGTCTGCCTTAGGCCTGGTCCTGGTCTTGGCCTCTCCCAGCCACCTCGTCAGGTGACACTTTAAGCCAATCATTCACTGTTCTGAAGGATGCAGATAGGCATGGACCTCCATAGTGGAAATGGGTTGGTTACAAAGGAGAGCTTCCATCTACTCAACTGGCCCACTCGGTAAGTAAGGCTACGGGGAGCCTGACCTGACCCCAGTAGGAGGCAGATTGACTGCTCCCTCCGATCTTCTGCATCCAAGCCTACACAGAGCACCTGAATTAACAGACCCCAAAATATTGTAAATCCAACCTGTGAAGACCCAAACGTCTGAAGTAGGTCCATAAAGACACACTAGAGGGTTATAGTATCAGGTTTGGGCTTTGGATTAGGGTGTCGGGTCAAATCAGCAAGCCCATCTTATGAAGCATTGTGGGTCGTGTCCCATCTAGTAGACAAACACCCTGACTACCTCTCATACCGCCTGTGGTAGACAATAGAATGGCTCGGTCTTAATGGTCCTGCCGGACTGACTAGCGAAAGTCTTCGTTAGCGTCGCCATAAAGAATCAGCTCAATGTGGCGTCTGGTCAGGGTGTGGAAAATATCCCCTCGCCCGACATCACGACACGCTTCAAGACTCCTGAAATGTTGCATGTCCCATGACTTAAACATCATGTCACATGATGTAAACGTGTGATGCTATTGGCTTCAAAAAAAAGAAGAACAAGGCTGGTTATTCCTAGAGACAGCGTAAGAGGGAATGACACGGCGCGCATCCTGATTGGCCTCTCTTGTGCTCACTAATCAGCTTTAAAGCCCGCCTACCGAGAAAACTGAGGGACCAATCAGGACGTGGCATCAGCGCCACGCCTCTGCACAGATTTTGTTTTTGAGAGTGGGTGCACGCTCTATTCCCGGGAGAGTTTGGATCTCTGTATTACCCTCTACCACCTCTAATGTGAGGCAGTCCAACTGATCTACTACCCTCTCTGTGAAAAGTCGCTCGATAGGAAAAGGTTACCGGAGAAAGCTCATCATTTTGCCTCTTCTGCCATAACATTTGTGGGAGCAAAGATGCCTTTTTTAAATTTTTTTTCCCAAAAGTCCTATAAATGATAAAAAAAACCAAAAACCCAGAAACTTCAGCTATCAAACCGTATAAATGTCTACAAAAGCTTCGGATTCTAAAAATAAAGAGTGATTCATTGAATGAGAATTTCCACGGGAAAAAAGGTTGAAAAAAAGGGGAAAAAAAGGCAAGGTTAACTTTTATAATTCTGTAACGTTGCTAAAAATGTATAGTTTCTATCTAATGCATTATGCACCATTAAAGCCTTTTTCTAGCGTTCACTTCGCCGGTTAACCGTTTGATCTCCAGCGCAGGACGGATGTGGGCAAGGAAAGGTTAATGCGCTGCAACAAACCTGCGTCTGCGCATTACACCCCCCAAGCAGGCTTGGACTGGCCATCGGGCAAGCCAGGCAATTGCCCGGTGGGCCGGTACCCTGTTGGCGGCCTCGTTGCCGATTGCCCATCCGCCCTTTAGTGTCATAAGAGACATTCTGTTTTGATTCAGTAATGAAGGTGTTGAGAACCGAATTCAGGTAGGACAACGTAGGCAGATCGGCCCCATCCGGCCCCCATCTAATCTGCCCGTTTTTTTTTTCTGCTGTAAAGACTGAGACCTTAATCAGCCTGACCTGGCGAGGGGCACTCACTCTGACACACACATTCAGACATTCACACCAATACATCCAGACAGGCACACTAACACACACAGATATTCAACACTAACACACACAGATATTCAACACTAACACACACAGATATTCAACACTAACACACACAGATAATCAACACTAACACACACAGATATTCAACACTAACACACACAGATATTCAACACTAACACAAGCACACAGACGGTCACAGTAACACAACCACACACACTTACACACACAGACATTCAACACCAACAAACATGCACACACACACCCACTCACACAAATATACCCAGATAAAGACACATGTTCACACACTAACATACCCAGACCTGTCCACATGCTAACATACCCCCCACACACAGTTACCCAGACACACCCTAACGCATGGCAGGATGCCCACTGGTGGGGCACACAGCAGGAAGCCCACTGAAGGGGCACACGGCAGGAAACCCACTGGTGGGGCACACGGCAGGAAACCCACTGGTGGGGCACACGGCAGGAAGCCCTCTGGAGGGGCACACGGCAGGAAGCCCTCTGGAGGGGCACATGGCAGGAAGCCCACTGGTGGGGCACATGGCAGGGAGCCTACTGGTAGGGCACACGGCAGGAAGTCCACTGGCAGGGCACATGGCAGGAAGCCCATTGGTGGGGCACATGACAGGAAGCCCATTGGTGGGGCACACGGCAGGAAGCCCTCTGGAGGGGCACACAGCAGGAAGCCCACTGGTATCAACCCCGCCACCTCCCTACACCCGGAGCACGCCATCATCAATTGCCTCGTTTTGGGGGAAATACATCGTGGAGACGTGGACTCCAAACCTCAATCAGCGCTTGGTCTCCGTGGTAGTCCAAGCCCCACGAGTGGTCAACTTCACAATCTCAAAGGAGGAGAAGCGCCAGAACTTAAGGTCTTCATCTGAAAGGAGAGTGGGTTGTTTTTTTTTAGAAATGCCGAACAAACAAGGCTATAAATAATAGAATAAACCTGAATAATTTAGAGCTTCGTGATCCAAGGAGAAAACCGATTGCCTTTTGGAGTCAAGAAGGAATTATTCCCCTTAATTGGCAAAACTCAAAAAAAAAAAAAAAAAAAGTTAATTGAAGGGGGGGTTCCTTCGTTTGGATCAAAAGAGGAAAGGTTGAAATTGATGGACAAATGTCTTTTTTTTCTTCAACCTTAACTGACTAACTACTTTACTGAGGAGGATGGTAGATAAGTGGAACAGTTTCCCAGCAGAGGTGGTAGAGGTCAATACAGTGAGGGTATTGAACATGCATGAGATAGACATACGGCTCCAGAAGACCAACGACTGATGAAGGTTTGAGTCATCAGACTAGACGGGGGCCGAATGGGGCCGATCTGCTGGTAAGCTCTTTGTTTCAGAATGAGCTTTACGATCACAAAGGCACCTTTCATCACCACTTAATCTTTCTCTTTTCTTTTTCTCTCTTCCCTTTTGCTCTTTCTCCCCTTTTCTCTTTTTCTCCTTTTGTTTTTTCTCTCTCCCATTCTCTCCTTTTTTCTTTTCTCTCTTTTCCTCTCTTTCCCTTTTGCTCTTTCTATCTTTTTTCTCTCTTTCCCTTTTGTTCTTTTTCTCTCCCCTTTCTCTGCTGTTTTCCTTTTTTCTCTCTTTCCCTTTTGCTCTTTCTCTCTGTTTCCCTCTCCTTTTCTCTCTGTTCCATAAAGTACGACAACATCCTGAAATATGCAGTTTAAAGGTGCTGTTCCACTTCTTTAAAATAAAATTAAATACAATTATTTAAAAAAGGTTTATTCGCATAAAAACATTTTAAGCTTCTGTAGACTCAGCCTACCGGTGCCTGGTTTTGTGTCACATGATAATTAAGCGTTCCCTGCTAAAAAAAACCCAAAATGATAAATGTTATTT
>VKOC01029119.1:0-16621 GCA_009364415.1 Spea multiplicata
GCAGACATCCTAGGCTATTCCACAAGGGGCATTCTCTCAATTTTCATGCACCCATATCCTTACCAAGCTCTTTCAAAGTATGTCACAACAAAATTAAAACTAAGCAATATTCAAACACGTTGCTATTTTTCTTTGGATTGCATACATATGAGAAGGTCAGCTGCTGTCCTTATTCTATGTAGTAAAAACACCGATTTACATTTTGCAACATACTGTGAGTAAAGTAATGCTCCACATGTAAACAATCTGTAAAATTCCCCTTAATTTTTGAAATGTAGATTACATTTCAATTAGAAGAATTTTAATATGAGGATGAAATGTACTCTTGAGCTCTTTCTGAAGAGAATCAAATATTTAGCTGCTGGCAAATTACAATACTGAGCTCTCCATGATCAAAACGGACATATTGTCACATTTGTATGGCCCGTCGCTCTGGAGGCACTTTCTTTTAATGCAGGACCCATGGAAAGAAAACAAAGCCATTTCTTTCTTGCATTTTTAACAACTGTGACTTTATATGATGTACTTACCGATCTCTAAGAACTCCAAGAAGAGCCCTGACTGTTATTAAAGCAAATCAATATTGGATTTAACAACATTTGGGAAACATTTGCAGAGACAATCAGCAGCTCCTATTAATGCGGCTACTGTATGATATGACTGGGTAAGAAAGAAATGCAAAATGGGAACACAAAATGATTAAATCTGCCATCAAATTCTATGTTTCTATGTTTAAATCTCTATAAAATATGTTCTGCTGTTTGACAATGTACCTCACAGCTAGAAGGAAACTGCACCACTCCAATAATCCCCTACCAAATAAATATATTTTGTAGATATTATTCTACAAGGAAACACATCTACCCATAATATACTTATACACGGGCTAGTGGCTACACTCTCATGAATTATCTGAACTGTTAAAACAGCGAGGGTTTTATTTATTTTTTATAAAATACAGTTGATTTATGAATTGAAGGTTATTTCATCTATGGTCAAAAAACTGTTTCTTATAGTTAGAGCAAAAGAACTGAATCACGTAAAAATCATCAGATATTCTTCCCAAAACTAAAAACAATGTAACATGTTCCAGGTCTTTTTGTATGCTTTTTAGAAAAAAAGGTTTACATATTAATGTTTTAATTTTATGTAAACATGCATTATTTAGTGTATTGAATTATTTTATTTCATAATAGACAAGTGGCCATGGCAAACAAAAAGTCCTTCCCAGCACATAACATTTTAGGGAGGGATGTCACAGCACCTCACCAGCTCTGTTGAAACCACTGATGTAACAAATGGCGCTGCTTTATGAGGCAACCGCAAGTGGCAGTATCGCCAAACCCTTCCTGACCTGGCCGCATACCAGTAGGCCACACTAACTCAGTCCCTGAACGCTAACTGAGTGTGAGTGCAGTGATATGAAGGCATTTCTTGATGATGGATCGAGGAGCAGAATAGCTATCCTGAACTAAGGTAAAAGTAAAAAAATGTGTGTGTGTGTGTGTGTCTATTTGTATGTGTGCAAGTATGTTACATGCACTCGATCATGCTTACCCATTCTCTCATGCTCTCTGTCAATGTTTCTCTACCTTTTTTGTGTCTCTGCTTCTCCTTCACTCCATTTCTTGTTTTCTGTTTCTTATATCTTTCAGAGCTCCATTTGTCGTGGCTCTTTGCAGTGTTATACAGGCCTGGGGTAGTAAATCCACCACAGGGCAGAGCTTTGGTGCACAGGGTGTACACCACGACTGGAGGAAGCTTCCCCCATGTTGTGCATCGAGGATCTGTCTTGTTGTGGAAGCACTACACCAGGCCAGAATAATGCAGATGGATCTGAGGAGAAAGAGAAGTAATTCTACATATTTCTCTCCACATGTAAGAGGCTAGGATAATGCAGGGGAGAGCCACGAGAAGAAGAACAAGAAGCACAGAAGAAGAAGAAGGAGCTGCAGAAAAGTAGATGGAGAAGCGGTGGCATGGAAATGGTTGTCTGAGAAGGTGGGGAGACATTGAGGGAGGGTATGAGTAAGAGTGTGAGAGAGTTAGCGGCAACTAATTTTGCTTCTGACAAGATGGCCATTGACCAGGACATGATCTCAGCCTGGATACAACCTATTTTAAAAACTAATTCTATTTTAGATAAAGTCTAAAAAATGGTTAACAACAATGTCTGTCTGACATCCATGTGTTGATGCTAACAAGATGATATCCACTCAAATTATTTTTCTCACAGTCAGCATTTGCTGTTTGCATTGGTTTGTGTTATATGTGCTTCATGGATCTCATTGATGCAGTTTGATTTGTGGCTCATACTACATCCTAGTCACGTCATATGCAGTTCTGTTCATATTACAACAATTTCATGGCAAAGATAGATGAAATATTATATGATGTATAATTCCAAGAAGTCAGCACCAGGGGAGCTCCTGTGTGCACATAATTAATTTTATGCACGCTCAACATTTTCATACTCTCGTAACTATGATGTAGAGTATATGGTCTTGGCTTCCATGCATTATGGACAATGCAATGCAGACATACATCCAATTAATTTGACTGATCTTTGTATGATCTTTATATCAATGTCTAAAAAAGACAATACCAGTTGAAGCAGCTAATTAAAATATCACAGATTTCTTGCTGTGTTTTTTCATAATGGTAGAAAACTACAGAAAATAGCATAATATTATAAACTAGATAAACTGTATATGTTATATCTAAATGATAGGTCATTGTTAAATGTTCAAAGTGCTTAAGCAGTTCTGAGAATTTTCCCTATAACATTGTAACATATTTTTCAACAATTTATTTAATTGGGGAGTTATGAGTTTGATGGAGGAAAATGTAGTTTTGATTCGCTTACTTTTGCTCTGAAAGACATCCAAGCTTATTATACCGATCTGTAAAAAATGAAAATCAGCAGAAGATAATAAAACCCTTAATTATGTGAATGAAATTCAGAGGTCATAGGTGCTTCAAAATTACAATTTCCAAACCACCTGTGGACAGATCATTCAGTTCCATAGCAGATATAATCAGCATGCAATGTGGTATTTTAAGGATTAGTGACATTGTGATATAGAGTAAAGTTCAATGAGTTACTCGGGGCCAGTACACTTGGAATTTCCTGCTACCAGGTAGGATTTATCATTCTAATCATACAGAGTTACACATTTATATCATATATGTTTTTATTTTCTTTTATATGTTTGGACAATTTCAAATCATACAGAGTTATACATGTATATTATGTATGTTTTCATTTTCCTTTAAATGTTTAGAGAATTTCAAATTGTACAAAGTTACATATTTACAGGTGAGATGTTTCCTGTTTCGAGTTTTTATCTGACGGCATGTAAAGATCATTGACATAAGCTGAAATACTGTTATATCCCCCAGATCATGACTTTTTAGTAACTAATATCTCAGAAGACATGGGCCATTAGTGAGTGCTTCAGTACATGAACGTATTAACAAAGCTGCAAATTCAATGATTTGAACCATTTCTTATTTAGTCTCTCTGTAAAATGTTCTTAATCAACGTCCATATAAAAAATAAAGTGATCACTGTAAATTTCCTGTTTTGTAAGAGATCACAAAAAGTGGAATTTGCAGTGCTATTTTTAATTTTCTGCTGGGCATCTTTAAATTAACCAAAGCGTCACAAAACAGCATTTCATTAGCATGCCGATGGCAAAGGTCTTCATGCATATAGACATTCCTCTGATGAGATTAGAAGTATAATAATGGATGTTTCGGTGCTGAAATGCCCATTTTGTATGCACATAGCACACCTTGCATATCTAATTATAGCCCTTCAAAGAGGGATTTTGATCTTATTAAACTAGAAGGTGTTTACATATTTCATTTTGATGTGGCCTTTTCTATTAATACAATAAGATAAAAAAACTATCACAGGTATTGACAGTTTAGAGTAAAAATAGGATTTAACAATCGTATGTATTTATTTATAATTAATAATTCAAGTCACATGAAGTGTCACTCCATATCAGTGTTATTTTTATTATATGTATTATATTTCAGTAAATTCAGTCTGGGGCTTTGCACAACACTGGGGTATTCATATATGAAGCTAATAGGGCTCCATAGCAGGGACTTGGCAAATGCCCCCCAAGACAGTCCAAAAATTGTTCAAAAAGGGCTGGCTTGACCTGGATTGAGTTGATCAATCTTAGATCGGCTCATGAAAGTGTGCGGAAGTGAGGAAGGGGAGGAGCATGTATGTATAAGTTTGTGTGTTAACATCAATGTGTAAGCGTTTGTGTGTGTGAGCATGAATGTGTAAGTATAATTGTAAGCATTGACGGGTATGTGTAAGTGGTGTGAGAGGGAGAGTGTTTGATGACTCAATTTAGACAGTCTTTACTATTCTGTTAATACATTCCCTGTTTTATTCTGTGTTCCTACCTTCACTGCATTCTAGGCAAATCTAATCAAACGCCTTACACTGCACTGCGATAATAGAAATTTGTACTTAATATGATGTTATATTATATGAATAGAATGATTGAATCTGTGAGTCTCTGTGAATTTCACTAGGTTAGTAAGACTAGCAAAGCCTAACTTTACAATGACAGATATAAGTACACTTATTGAAGCTTACCTTTAAGACTAAAAGAGGTTAGGATACATTGGGTGTTCAAAAGGTCTTCCAGAATATCTTCATTAAGAATGTCTACCTCCCAGAGACCTCTTCTAACAAGCATGTCATTTCTCAAATGCCATATATTTGTAAATGTCTGCTGTACTTCCTCTCTTTTCTTTATATGAGTATGTGCAAGATTTAACTGTGATAAATGTACATCATGCCATATATCTATTGTGACTAAAAAAGAACAGATAAGAACCAGAATAACATTTTAAATGCAACAAAATCCAAGCAATTGATCCTCTCTGCTGGTTTGGTTTATGGTATTTTCAGATTAGTCTCTGTTGATATCGCTGCTGTGCTGCTATACTAAAATGTATGTCAGATGTACTAAAATATTCTATTTTTTGGCATCTCGGCAGGTAAGAACAGTGCTCTATTTTTAGCTTGTTTTTATACAATCAATGTTGCCTATTAATGACGGAGAGCTAGTCACACTTTCCTATTATTCCTAATCTTACATCTCGACCCTAAGGGTAGCCTTTTTGCAAACACAATAACTATTCAGTGACGTGAAGTCCTTTAGCACGTCACAAGATGTTCTAGGAGATTTCATTAAGCAAAAACCTCTAGTTTTCATGTGCAGCCAGCAGAGACTACAAAGTTCATCATAAGATGCTGCTTTTTTCCCCAAAAAAAGATGGTAGGTAATCACGTTTAGTTGTGCACCTACTTTTTTCTGAATAATTTATCTGGTAATCATGGTCTGATTCCAGTGGTGTATTTACCTTGGGCGCTGTTCTGGGTCAGGCCCCCTCCATAGTCGGCATTCTGAATGCATTAAAAGGGGATGTGTGCCGTGAAGACAAAGCTGCATTAAGATAAGACATTATATCCCGGCATTCTGTGTCCTGAAGGCATGCAGGGCCTTTTAATGCAGTCTATGGAAGCTGTGCTGAAGCAGTAAGTAGGCCAGTTAGGGAGATCAAGGGAGATTCAGCTTTTGTAGCATGGGGACTGCTACACCCCCCCTAGAACTGCTGCCCTGGATACGTTACTGTCTGATTTCTGAACATTTATTGGTGTTTTGACACTGGGATGATGTAACATATCTTCCTATATGCGTGTTACATAAGCAGAGGTGTATTTACCTGGGGCACTGCCAAAAAGCCAGACATGCTCCAAGCCTCCCCATCCTCAGCCACCTCACTGCAGAGCTCTGAGATATGATGTCATATCCCTGCACTCTGTGTGTGTTAAAGGCATGCAATGCTTTTAATGCAGTTTGTGAAGGCTGTGCTCAATCAGGACAGTCCTTTCCAAGTTCTTTGTGCCTTTCTAGGTTTGCAGCAAGGAACCTGCTGCCCTTCTTCTTTTGTGGTATCCTGGTTTGTGCTATGTACATATATTCTTATATTTAAAGCCCACTGGCAGGACATTGTTGTGGTTGACACCTAACAGAAACCATTCATCACTGCTGTTCCATTACATTTCCATGATTCATATGTATTGGATTTTGAATGATAGCTGACTTTATTTATTGTCTGTTGCACATGTACGGATGGGGGGAAATTATATATAGAATTGTATATTTAATTGGATATGTAAATATCTAGTAAACATTCACTGCACATTATAGTGCAACATTTTACTTCATATGCTAGTACAAAAAAAACGTTCTGCCTGATTTTTTTTACATTGATCTGCAATGAAAACATGTATTTATAAATTGTTATCTCTACTAAGGCAGGGGCCATCAACCAGCTGATGAAGAGCCAAGATATCTGGGCACACATACAGAGTTTTGATTAGTAAAATTTACTGATAAAGTGATAAACTATACCAGTTACCAAAAAAAACCATAATATTTAAACCTCATCATCCCTTTCCTTTAAGTTGCTTCCCAATTATATACTGTAAAATATTGTAAAATGGATGGAGGGTATGTGTAAGGGAAATGGCAAAACAACATCTGGCAGTAAAAACCATGTGATTTATAAACCCAGAATGGTCTTTGTGCCCTAGATTCTTCATTATCTCCTTGCTTTGTGCAGGAGGCGGAAATAGAATTCAAGAGATGACAATTTCTTCAAAAAAAACGTAAATGCGTATAATCTACAGAGCGATCTGTCATGATTGTAAACTCCACATCTAGGCCAATACGAGCAGAGTATTTTACCTCCCCTCCCAGCAGTGTATTTCATAATGGAGTTCTAATGTTCATCTTGGTCTAGAAAGTCAAAAATAAATTCTTACAGATTTCTCATATTTAACAATCCAGTAAAGGGAGTTTTCTGCCTGACGGTAGGTAAAACAAAAAGATGGAAGATAAAGTCTGCTGTAGGGGCCCACTATACAAAACAGTTGCAATACTAAGTTTGGGCCTTTGGCCTGATGCCCATACTCACCTCACCTACCCTTTCTGGCTCTGCAGATATTCACCTGAAAACACTGGGTAAAGCAAGCTATTTAGTTGAGAATAAAAAAGACCGGTGTAAGAATCATTTCTTCAAAGCATTCAAAATCTATCTATAAGGTATATGGTTTTGTTCGCACGTGACATAAAAGTACTGTTATTGTATGTTAACAGAAGCAAGGAAGCAAACTGAACGATCTGAAATAAAGGTTATTATACTTCTTTTGCGGAAAACAAAATATCTCCTGCAGTTAGTGTTAGTTGCACACTGCTATGGCAACCTTTATTTTGTTCCTTCTGATTTTCAGATATGTTTTACTAAAGACAAGAAAGATAGGTTTGAGGGTAAGTGAGGTAAAAAGAGCTCCTTATTATTGAAAATCCGGCACACCAGACTCAACAGTACACTCACAGGACCCACCCAGGACACTGATACTTATTAATTATTAATATTATTACGCAAAACTAGTTGTGAACAGCATTTTTTATTTAATGTGCCAGAAGTACTTTAATAATCCGTGTACTCTTAAGATATATGGAGGTTGGTAGCAAGATGGATTGGCTGTAAAATGATGGGAATCGAGCACATCATAATCAAAGCTGGGGCTTCTCTCCCTCTCCTGCTCCTTATACAAGGCAGGAAAGGTGTGGCTGAGAAAAAGGTACATGGCTAGCCCAAAATAAGCTTACGAGGGGTGGGTGGAGAACAGAAAAACGTGGGCAAGGATGAGCCTAGGGTGAGTAAAGTTTAAATTATAAAAAAATATATACGCAACAGTGACGCAAACTCAATACACGCTGACCACCCCAAATCACCTGATGCAAACTTATACTGACCACCCTCATCCAACCAAGTGCAAAATAAAACACAAGCTTAAACACAGTGACCCCTTGCAGACATGTAAACCTGAACTCAAACACACATATCACTCTGAACCAAAGCGACACGTATCCTCTGCTAGTTACACTGTAATTTAAGAGGGTTTCTTGTAGAATACTAAGCAGGCATGTATATAATTAGCATCAAGACATTAAGACATTAAGACATTAAAAGAGATTTTTCAGAAATTGAACAGCTAGAGCAAATCTTTTTTTAAAAAAAAAAACATACGCCCTCAATTATATCTTAGTGTATAAGGATGTGCTGGGCTATTGAGTCTTTTCTTAAAAGTTGTAATTGTTGTTTGCAGAACATTGTAAAGGTCATCTACTGTGCCCAGCCTTTGCGCTAATGCAGTAGCTGGACGCATTTTCTGCCTGGAATCCAGCAGAATTCATTCTTCTTATTATGATTTTCCAGTTAGACAATGTTAGAATTATACATTGCATACCAAGTGTGCCAGCAATGCATATGGCACACAGCTGCCATGAGTGAGCCAAGAACATCCTCTAGATACAAATAATATCACTGAATCTTCAAATGAAGGACAAACCGGGCAATAGAACTTTTCACGTCTACCATGTACTATCTTTAATCAATCATAATTTTGAGGTGTTATAATTTATTTGAAAGCTTTATGTATCTAGTGTATACATTGTGCCAGTATATAAAGAATAAGCTTAAAATGCTACAAAATCTTGTTTAGCTTACTAAAATAATAACCAGTTAATTCAATCTCCCACACTGAACAGTACAAACATGCTTTTATTTCCTATGACAAAAAGAACATTTATAATAATTCTGTTTGCAGAACTGGATTCCCTGTAAGGCAAACTAGACACTTTTGTGTCTTAATGTACTAACCATCCACTTTTCCTATGTAGCTTCCATTTCATGTCTCTGCCCATCTTGCAAGTTTTCCTTGCTATATTATTTCATTATATATTACATTATATGGCATAGGTTGCTAAATAAGACCTACATGTGTCTGTAATAAACATCCAACCCATTAACAGCTTGTGGTATATAGCGTAACATACTAAAGTGAGGACAAACATGTACTTATTTCTTATTGGAAATCCGGTTCCTGTGAAACTACTATATTCCTTCCTGGGCAAAGCAGTGTGTCTTAAGGCTAATACTAGAACGCTCATTATTGCAGAGGTGACACTTCCAGCAGAAAGAGCTTACCCACCGAATAATTTATGAGGTCATCATCGCCGGATGGTGAAAGGATGAGGCAGATTTAAGCTATACTACAGTTTAATGTAGCATAATTTATTTTTAAACAAATAAAATGAATGTATGTTTTATCCCTTACTATACATATAATAAGATCTATTAATTATGTTAACATAAGTCACCTTCACTGGGGACCCCAGACACCTAAAGCTATCCCTGCATTATTAGATAGACATGCACAAAAAATGTGCAAAATGGCATTTTATTTATAATACTGTAAACACATTTAATATAAATTGATATCTTCTGATAAACAGCACAGGTCCAACTGTGCTCCCGTATAAAGTTCCCACTGAAATCAATTGCTCACCAAATCATTAATCCCAAAAGCATGTGGTCAGCAAGTTAAAGGCAGCTTTAGAGAATCGGAGTTAGTTGATAAATTTTGTTTTATTTTGTTTTATTTTGTATTCATAGTAAGCCAGACACATGTAGTTTTTGTAGTAATACAAACACGGGCCAATATTTTGGGTTGGTGTTATTATTATTGATGCTATTGTTATAGAATGAATGACACATACAGTTAACAACACTTCTCACATTATATATAAAATGTGTTCTAATCTGACAGAGAGGGTTAATCCTAAGAAAAGCTCTTTCGAATTGTAAAGAATAGTTAATAATTGTTTGAAAAGCTCTCCACAAATTTCTGATGGCCATGATTATGTTTGCCTGCTCTGCATATTAAATATAAAGTCATACTAATGGATCTTGTCAATGAAATCAGTTCTGCTGGTTTGTCTGAGGACAGGTTGAAAATTAAATACAAATAAAGAGATCTATCACATGTGATATATAGTAGTAACCGAACACAAATGTTACTCATCAACAGAGTCAGATAACCATTGATGTAACGTAATATGTTATTACAAAGGCCATTAATTATACTGCTGCATCTGCTCATAGCAACAAGATCTTTGCTTGTCTGGAATGAAGTTATTATTCTGTGATAATAGTAAAGTTGTATCTATTCTTTTATAAAGCACAGCCAATTAATTGAGAAAAGGGTAGAGTATTGTCAGCAGCCTTGGTACAGTAGATATGTGAGAGATGTACGAAAATATATTTATGGATCTCACTACAGGAAAAAGAGTTTTACATGTTGCAGGTAAATAAACCAGAATTTCCATCTTTCACTAGAATTGGCCACTTAGCATTTTCTCCCCTAATCTCGCTTATAGTTTTGGATTTTATACATGTACATGGAATTCACCTTTGGTGAATGTAGCGAGAAAACACCTATAGTATATTCTTAAATGTGCGCCCAGCATCCTGTCTCGTTCCAAACTTCTTAATGTGTGGGGATATCTGTTTAAGCCTTTTTTTTAGCGACACATGATTTAACACATTTAAAGGTTTTCACTGAATGTTAGTAGAGTCTTCTCTGTTGTTTAGTAGCCCACTAGCACTTCTTTATTTATAGAGAACGCATTGTGCTGCAATATTAAATGATGAATCTGTTAGGTGAACTTTCACCATAATGGATTTACATCATTGTTAGCATGTTAGATGACATGATTTATCTTTGTCTCATTCTTTAACATCACAAGGACCTGATATTTTAACAGGGGTGTGTACACTTTTTATATCCACTGTAGGTTTGTTCACTAAAGAGAGAGAGTTTGCAGGAGAGCTGAGCATTTCAACTCAATGTTATCACTATATATTATGAAGGGCAACCCCTGATGAGCTTCTGCTGTAATAAGAGCTGAGTTAGCCCTATAAAATGCACTGCAGTGAGATTATTTTTAATTCTTGTTCCACATGATTTATTTAGGGCCAAAACAGCCCTTCTTGCAGGAAAAGCTGTCTGTGGTTTGCCTTTGATAACGTATAGCGACACCAGAAAGCAGAAATGTTCATCTCTCCTTCACTTCCAAAACTTCTGCTCATAGAAAAAATGGGGCTATATGTGAATTTTGTTAATCATAATCAGCCTGTACTTCAGAAAATCCTAAATGCTTTTTCAACCAGTTAACAGGGTGGAGAATACATTTCCAAACAGCTGCCAAAGTAAATACGCATTTATCTCTCTGGATATTAATCACACTCTCCCAAAGGCACCTATTTTAATTATGTTATTACCTCTCATATTCCCTGTGTTTGCTACACTGTTTTGCTTTGCAGATAGAACGCAAATGCTTGTTTATTGAGTCCTCATTATAAACATTTCAGCAATACCATTATATCCCAAATATAAGAGTATTACAAACATTCAGACTCCAAGAGCTTCCCAGGATTTGAGCATTTTAATGGGCTTCCCGAATATAACAAACCCCTGTGTGTTTTTTCACTTAAGGGCCAACTTGGTCCTTTATACTGTATCATTAATATAACATAATGCTTTTTCTCATAAAGCTAGTTAAAACATATATGAATTCACAAATATGGTCACAGAAACATACATAAATTAACATGCATTGAACAACGCCCTGTGCAGGAGTCTATGTAAAACTAGGCCATTATGATCAAAAACTATGTGTGACAGGGGAAAAGAAAAAAATGAATGTGCTTGAATAAATATATTGGTGTGTATGGAGGGTGTCAAACTCCTGGTCTCGAGTGCTACAACAATGCCCAACTTTCTGTACAGCCAAGCAGAAGTACTGACAATTTAGTCTAATTGTTGGGACAGATTAGACCATTTGTGTTCAATGCAAATGTTTAACAGAAGTCCTAATCTGTTTTGTGGTCCTCAAGGCTTGGAGTTGTCCTCCCCTTGGGTACATAGAGAAAGGTGAACCTGGAGATGATTTCATTGGAGAGAGTTTTAATAAGTCCAATATATGAATGAAACATACTCTTACTAAGAAAACCAACCATTCGCAGCACTTGGCTATAAAGCTTTGGACGAAAGGTTTTATTCCAAATATAGAATAACACGCAACCGAGCTCACAAGACACAACCTCATAATAATCTGGGTATAACCTAAATAAGGAAAATGGATAAAGCTGTATTCGTCCAAGAGAAGATGAATTCTTTAATTGAAAGTGATACCTTTTATTGTGTCAACATAGAAAAACAAGTAGAGTCACATTCATTTTCAAGACCTTTAATGAAAAGAGAACTTCGAGGTCCTAAAAATTCTTGTTTCTGTGTTGGACAAATAAAATGTATCGTCTTTGACTAAAGACTTCACGTAAATCAAACCAAAGTCATAAGTCAACCGTACATCAAATGTCATGTTGCCTACTGACACAAAAGTTACTTGGTTCAATTTGATGATAATTAGCCACCATTGAGGTATTTGTGTTTTGAAGGTATTTCTGTTTTGAATATAGATTTACAATAACATACTGTATACGCTTTAGTCCATATATTGGTACCTTTAATAATAAAAAAAGGAACTTGGAACAAGTGTACAACATTAAGTAATGGTAAAATTCCTCAGAAGTCAAACTATTCTTGTTTTATCTCCACCAAATTACAATGGCAGCTACAGCAGCTTTAGCTCCTACTAGGGCACAAGCAGCAACAAGATATGTTAGATAGGGTTATCCAAAACTTTAGGCAAGATTATTAGAAAATATGGTTGCCGTAAAGTTTTTGTTTTCTTCTGAGGTAACAAAAGCTGAAAATGATTAGTACTAGACATCTACACAAATCATTAAAAAGCAAGAATGCTATTCCCTCATTGAGTTTGAACTCCAGCCTTCAGCGTCTGCTCAGAAAGCAGGCTTGTCATTTAAAATAACGTGTGTACATAAGCAGTTTTACAAACTGCTGAACTGACTTAATTCTTCTGCACTCAAAAATTTTTTATGCAGTTATTTTAATCACAGTTCATGTACATAAAGCCATGGGAGCAGAAATGTTACAAAAATCAAAGCCTACAACAGAAAGGAAAAAATGGAAATTAACAGATAAGCAATTTAGTGGAAGAGCTGAGAAGGCATGTGTTGTGGTGCGATTTCAGAGGTCATAAGGGGACAGTCATGAAAGGGCATGACATCATTACACCTACATCATATTTATAACAAAAATATTTTGAGAATGCAATAAAAAATATATGTTCATTAATATGAATTAACCAAAAAAAATAGCCTGTCACTGCCCATTGACTTTTGTATCAGCTAGGTATGTTTTGGTCAGTAGGTTAGTTGTAAAATGTTAAATCCCTGAATGATCAAACAACCTTCCGTGGTTGAGATGCCCTTGTGTGGAAATTTAATATTTAACTGAGATTTAGTGAGCGCACTCAAAAATAAATGTGTGGTTCTCAGAAGTTTTTTCCTGTGGCTGTAATGCAACTACATCCATGTTTTGGTGGTGTCAGGGTTAGTCAGGTGAGGTGTATGGCCATAATACCCTCAATATGTCTGATCTTTGAAGCTAAGCAGCATTGGGCCTAGTTAGTGCTTGGGTGGGGGACCACCTGGGAATATCAGGTGTTGGTGCCTTTTTTCATGTGACAGACTTACTCAGCTGATGTTTAATTAATGGACTTACCCACCTGTCTAATCAGACTTTTTCAGGCTATTTTACAGCTAACGCTCATTTCCTCCATGCTCTTGTGTTTTGGTCCAGCTATCAAGTGCATTCCCGAGTATCCCAAGTATCCTGGGTATCCCGAATATGACCTGACTTTGTCTGACTTCCCTTCTGGCTCCTGTTACCTGGGATCCCTACCCTGACTTTGTCGATCTCCGTACTCGACTGATTACCCACTTAGGTTACTGACTCCAGCTTGTTTTTTGGATCATACGTTTTGAATTGCGATTTTATTACCTTGCTTTTGCCTTAATAAAGGAGTCTTTATACTTTACATTTACTGTTTACTACACAGGAGCTACACTTAAACTCCATAGTAACATTCAATGTTCATTTGTTACGTGTCCCATCCGTTGCCAGTTACACATTTACTCCATCCTTTAGCTTTAGGATTTCACATTGCAATGGTTAAGAACTGCCCTTGCATATACAGAGTATTAGGTGGATTGCTGTTAATGAAAGGTTTAATGAAAATAATCTGTTCCTTATCTAGCCCAGATAAGGAACAGATTATTTTACCATGAGTAGTGTTTTGTACATGATAAGTAAGGACTTTTAAAGTTAATTTACGTGATGAATTCACCTTGCTAGTAGAAACGTATTAAAAATGTAAAGGTTTGTTGCATGAATACATTATTCTCGATCAGTGGAAATGTGAAAATGGTAAGTTAATATTTTGAAAGGTATTTTTAACAAATAACCAATTAGCTGTATTGGAAGTCCTTATGCTAACTGATGTCTCTTCCTGCAATAAGATCCATTAAATGTAATATATTCTGTTTTAAAATGACTTAATTCAGTAGGATTCAATGACTCTTGCCTTCAAGTTCTAGTCTGTCTAATGGAGAAATAATTGCTCTGATTATTGAAAAGTTCCCTTTGATCCAGATGAACATCTGTTAGATGTTTCTGTGATTTAACTCGTTGACTCCGTTGATGTTGCTATTCATGCTTCCAATACTGGTATTGACTGGCACCCCAGAATACACACCATATCTATGTGAGAACACCTAGCAGTTTGAATTAGCTTGGATTCCTTTGTAAGATTATGTCAAAATTCATAAAATGGATGAGTTGACACTTCAATTAATAGTGAATAACCACGTGACCTTTAGATAAATGTGATTACTTCTAAGATTGATTTCATAGACATAGACCAGGCATGTCCAACCTGCGGCCCTCCAGCTGCTACAGGACTACATCTCCCATAATGCTCTTTCAGCTAATGGGCTGACTGAGAGGATGGGAGATGTAGTCCTGCAGCAGCTGGAGGGCCGCAGGTTGGACGCTCCTGACATAGACCATTTGTCTACATTTTGTTGTAGCTAAAATGTTTTGTTTTGTATGAATGAAATGTCCCTCAACAGGGCCGGACTGGGAATGAAAATATTTGGACACCATCTGAGCGATGCTATTTAACATCCAAATAGCTATAAATCATTCTTTTTAAAACTATAGTAAATTATTATTAAAATCCCAGGAACCACACGTGTTAAAAGGCCCAAATAAGTACCTGGGAATGGACAGAATCTTAACTCCTCGGCAGCCATGTGTGCTGGATAAAGATGACATTAGTGCTCAGCAGATAATACTAGATAGAATCTTATGTGATGGAATTGGGAGTAATCAGTACACTAAAAAATTTAACACTTTTGTATTTTGTATGGATGTTCCTGTTAAGGTCTCCATATGTCACGACTTCTGTGTATTATCCAGCATAATTGTGTAGACACTAATAATTATGGGTACAATTTTAGAATCTAGGACTGGGTCATTCTAACACGAAAGACTGATTATTTTTCCCAAAATATAAAACTTAAACATATTTTTTCTTTATATGTTTTAAGTTTTGTATATTAGAAAAAGTAGAGTCTTTCGTGTTAGAATGACCCAGTTCTACATTCTAAAGTCTTAGGAAAGCTTTATTGTAGAAAAGTTGCTTCCATCCCATGTCAGCTCAAATGAAATTCTGTAAAAACTAAAAATGAACAAAGACACTACTGTATTGCATGATACAAAGGATGAACTTCGGCAGACCCTAGCTGTAATAACCAAATTCCACGTCTGTTACACTCCACTCCACCAAAAAACAAAGCACGCAATTAACCATTATATAGATTTGAAATTAAAAATATAATTTTTCCATAAAGAATGTTTGACAATGCACAAGAAAGCATAAACATATTTTGACTATGTTTAGTGTAATTGCTTTTATGTCAATGAAGTGCTATTATCATTCAAATCACAAATTTGTTCTAACCCTGCAAACATTCTGGTTTTAAGAGATGATCTATCTATCTTAAAGACAGTAAGACTAGAAACATGATGTAAATCATATTGTAAGAGATATATTTAAATAGCTTTTAACCAATCTTTCTATTGCAGACTATGCAGTTAACATCATGAAATTTTGCAGGATAATAATGGACAGGTCTACTATAAAAATATATATATATACAAACTATTCTATAGTGAAAATCTGCAGAACGTGTGGTTTGCATACAGGTTATATTGTTGCGTAAACAATGGTGTACACTTGTTCAATGTTTAATCTCCACATGCTTGGCCATGTCAATGCACCAGAGATGCCCAATGCCCAGCCTAGTGCAGCTAGGTCTTAAGTGGGCATACACAAAAATCATTACCCCAACCTGGAGATCAAAAGTCCAGTGCTCAGCTATGATACATGGAGTCTTGTGAGATCAGGTGCTTACCATGCTGAAAAAAGCTCTGATCGCTGCAGATCAGCAATTCTATAACGCCCCCCATATAATTACATTGCATATAATTTAAAAGAAAAATACCCTGTGCAGTCTACATGTATGTACAACCACATCGTTTGGATAGCTTTAATAAGGTAAATAAGGGCTGTTAAGAAACTTATTATAAAAATTTACATTTTCATTGTGATATTATGTATGAAATTTAGATTTTGCCTTAAATTACATATCTCTAAATCGCTTAACTGGTATTGAATAT
>VKOC01029121.1:0-14494 GCA_009364415.1 Spea multiplicata
GATAGCAAGTTTTTCATATTGAAGAAGAATCATTTTATTTACACAAATGTGATTTATCTACATATACAGCTAACTATAAATACTTTACAAAAAATAACTTTTATTCTATTCTCATAATTCTAATTATTCTTACATCATTCTACACGACTATGGGAATTATGGGATGTATTTGAACATATTAAAGAAATAAATACTGGAAGGGTCTGCGAGTTAAGATGCCCCTTTATCACGCGGGGATTATCTATTTTTATCTCCTATTTTTTGGACTTTTTGGTCGCGCTAAGCCGCAGGAGCACAAAAAAGGCAATTTTTTTCCTGCAAAAGTAAGGTCCAGACAGCTTAGCTTCTACCGGGGATGGAGATGGAAGAGGGAGATGCAGGCAGCGGGGAGGGGATCAGAAGGAAGTGGGAAAGGTAATAAAGGCGCTCGACACATGCGGGGGCCAACGTCGCACTTGTGGCTACATGAGATCTGGATACGGACAGGGCCACCAGCCTACGTACATGGTCCTGGTGGATGACTAGGCGTTCTGGCACTTTAAGGCCAGAGGTTGGCAAATGACATAAGAGCAGCCACGTCTAATACGCAGCGTGTAGCCGGCCACATCCATCCAATCGTTTGCTGGAGCGGCTGAACGCAGCCCGACTGGCCACTGGTCCATTTGCCCAGTTTGCCAGACGGCCAGTCCAGGCATGTCCCCCAACATGCCTAGACTGGGGGGGGGCGTAAGCTGGGGAGTGGTGGGGCCAGAGATAGTGGCAGACGGGGGGTCGGAGGCTATAAGCTCGCCCACCTTAGCCAAAGAGCCACCTTGTGAGGTGGCCACATGGGGGTTTCAGATCAGAAGATCTCCCCAAAAGGCCAATGCTCCCCACTGCCTGCAAAAGCAGACTCGTAGGGGCATCTATGGCGGACAGTGCCCAAAGATCGGGACTGCTCCATGAAAACCAGGTCTGCTGGGAAGTTTGCGGATATGATATTTTCATATTCGCTGAGGGTGGATAAGATCGGGCCTAGTAGTATTATTTACTCTCATATCTCACGGAAATAATAAAGAGAAATGTTCTCAAATAGCAGATATTTTTACACATTTGCCTCTCGCCTTTTGTCGTTGTGATAAAATATCTTCCCAGCATGCACCTGTCCTCGTCCCCTGCTTGTATTGGATGTTTTGGAAACATAAAGTTGTTGGTTTTTTTAACCGGTGCAGGACTCAGGAAATGATTTTGTATGGTGAGAGTTTATTATACAGGATAGGGGAGCATTAGTGCCCTAAACCCTCAATCTGTGTTTGTTGTTGTTTTTTTTTTAAATAAAGCTTGACTTGATAAGCTCACACTTTGCAAAATGGGTAGGGATCCCCAGTGGTCATCATCGGACCATGGAGGCTACCCAGAGCTCTCGCTCTTCTGGGGAGTGGCTTCTGCAGTGCAAGGGGCAGGGCTAGCCATGTATGTAGGTGGGGCTAGTCCCAGATAGCCTAATTAGCTGGGTATAAGAGGAAAGTAGGTCGGAAGTGGCCTAGATAAAGAGGAAAGTGACCCGGAGACTCTGGGTATGAAAATCTTACAGTGATGGTGGCTATCAGATTTGGCCTTCAGAAAATCCCCTGATCTCTGAGGAACCATTGATGGTTCCATCTACACAATGTCAGGGCCTCCTAGTCCAGGGTTGGACTGGGGATTACTATCTGGCCCGGCACTTTAAGGACTGTGGCCGATAAATGATGTAAACGCGCGGCCATTCGGATCCTCACGCTAAATGACTTAATGAGTGCCAATAAAGGTACATAGGAGGCACCATTGGGCACCAGCTTACTGGGCATTAGTCCAGTTTGCTTGCTGGTCAGTCCCCAATGGTTAAAGCGGGTTCTGGTGACCTGGCTCATATTTTGGTCGCTCTCCTCCTAAAAGGCTGCTGCTCCTCTTTTATTCCCGCAATTATTTTACGAGCTCCGAGGACCCAACTGAAGTAATTTACGAAGCAGCCGAAGCAATCAATGTTTGTAGTTATAATGACTTGTATATCCGGCTAGGCGAAAGATAATGAAGAAATTAGACTGTGCCACCAGACCTTAATCACTAGCCAACAAATCCACCCCCCTCACCCCCCGCCGGCAAGCCGCCAGGGCTTTGCTTGTGTGTACGGCTCGGTCTGCTGCAGGAAATAATTGGATGTGTTTTCTGACAGCCATTATCTCTGCTGCTCCACTTGTCAAAATCTCAAAGACTCAAAGTCGCTCAGAACATCTAAAAACCGGTGGGCGCGCGGGGCCAGCCAATGGAAGCCGAGGCCGCATTATACACCGGCACAGCGACAGATCGGATTCGCTGCCGGTCCGACCATATATATACCATGCGAAATCGCTCGCGGGTCTCAACAAAACCTATTAACTGTTTCATTGCCCGCTATGGTCGGTAACACACACAGAAACATAGAATTTGACGGGAGATAAGGAGCATTTCTGAACTGTGAGCTATTGCCTATTTGCTGCCCAACTTGATTTATCCGTCGTGATGTCATAAGACCAACCATGTCATCGCTCGCACAATGTCCAGTGCAAATCGACGGAAATCTTCGACTTTGTTGTCATTCTGAAGTCAAAGGTCTCTTTACAGTGAGAGCAGTAAAGATACGGAATCCACCACCGTCTCATAAGAACTACCGTATTTGCCCGATTATAAGACCCCTCTTATAATCGGGGTCGTCTTATAATCAGACTATATGCCACTCTGCCGCCATAATATTTGCCTTTGAACCCCCTAACGCCAGAGTAGGCATATAGGGTATAGAGGCATAATCTGGAGGCTGAGAGTGCACATTAGGGGGTCAAATAGGCAACTATCCGTGGGACAACTAGTGTCCTTATAGTGAGGTTAAAGGACATATCATGGGGCTACAGTGGGCTATAATAAGGAGGGTAATATATCAGGCATTTCTGGGCAGGTGGCAAGCCTATGGGCAGATGTGCATAACTATGGGGGGCGTTGAAAAAAAGGAAATAAAAAAACAAAATATTTTTCTGAAATATCTTTTATTAACAAACAATTAAAAACAGCTTTTCTTTTTTCATAAATTAATTATTCAGTATTTTATAGGGGGGGGGGGTTCGATCTTATATTAGATCGAGCAAGATACGGTATATGATTATTATGATGGGTAAATTTTACATCCGAGAATCCATTCCATGTTTTTCCTGATATATATATATTTTTTTATTAAGCTGTATGGTTCCGTGATAGGCTGAATTGATTGCCTTGCCATTGTTATTACACTTTAAAGGGTCCCCGGGCTACAATGAGTGTCGGCTCTTGGTTGACGGCACCTTTTAATAACCAGGCCTCCTCTCTTTCCTTGCAGGTCTGTCGTTTTACACCCGGGTGCTGGAGAATTGTGAGGATGAGGCCAGGTTCGACGAGGTAAGAGTGATTGGAGCCGTTAAAAATATTCCACCGGTGGTTTGCCCGTTGGCTTGCCTCACGGCTGGTACTTTTGTACATGAACATGTGACCAAAATCCACGCCAGAAATGATCTTCTGTGGGTGGTAAGGTAGTCTTTTCAAGAGCTAGCGAAGAAAATATGACCTGCGGACACGGCAGGGGCGTGAAGAGTGTTGGTAGACACGGTCTTCCAGTGATGACCTTGTGGCAACTCGGCATGTGTGGACTTATTGCAGAAATGTTCCTCAACCGATTTGTTTAAGTAAGAGAAGTATTTTCATGGGGCACGTCGTATACCGTTATCCCCTGAATTCATACAACTCGTTAAACCTCAGACGTACACCAAGGGGTACAAGGACCACCAGCTGGGTTACACCGAGTTACGCGGCCACCGGCCAGAAGGATCTTCTGATGGAGGAGCTGAGCCAAGCTGTAGACTGGGACCTAGAATGGTTTTGCACGTTCGCAGGTTGCCTTTGCGCACGTATTCTTTGTGATATGGATTTCTTTGACGTTCTGCAGGTCGGCCGTAGTTGGAATTAGACACCAACTTCATCCGCAGGGTAAAGCAGGAGACCCCGGCACCGAACCTGCTTGAGGAGCTTAAAGCTCCTCGTGATATTTTCTTCAAGGGAGATGAACCTTGACTAACAGCTCCTGGCATTTAGAATATCTCCTTTTAGAAGATCGGTTCCAATCATTGCCGGCTGACAGCATTAGCGGCATTACAGCCAATCGCAACTATTGTGCGAAAATGTATTACTTCCTCCCCATCAGTGCATGATCTGGATATCATACAGCTGTATTGTGGTCACAGAACGAGCTCACAGGGTAATAATAAGTCACCGGCAAACGGTGAGGAAATATTTATGTAATGCTTAAGTGGTAGATAAGTGGAACAGCCTCCCAGCAGAAGTGGTAGAGGGTAATACAGTGACGGAATTGAAACATGCATGGGATAGACAGACGGCTCCTCTTTACAGAAGGAAAAACGGCCGAATGTGTCTGACCCGGCGTTAGCTTCCATTTTTCGACGTTAAGCGTCTCAGATTTAAATTCTAGCTTTTATAATTTTTTACAATTCAGAATATTATTTTAATAGAATTTAAAGGTATTATTTACGTCTGAATATTTCAAAATGTTGCGGTACATCCTGAACCGGCTTTGACTGTAACGTCGCTGGAGCGGCTAGCTGGGGGAATAATCCCGAACGGTGCTGAGGGTGATGAGATTTGCAGCTCAGTCGTAGGACTGAGAGATGTGCGAAGAGACCTAGGGTTCATCGATGAAAATGATTTTATTCTCTGCTAATCTCCACCGACGCGGGGCTGGACGGGGGAGAGCGGCTGTCTGCGTCTCCGCGCAGTGAGGAATGAGATGGAGGGGAGACCCGGCTGGGCGCCGAAATATTTACAGTAAATAAGCAGAATAATAACGCGTTCTGGAGAAGAGCTGCCGGTTATATAATCTCCGCGATGAGTGCGGCTCCCGCAGGACGAACGTTCCGTGTCAGGACCGGCCCCCGGGCATATAAATCCGGTACCGGCTCTTAACACGGAGCCGGCTGAGCACCATGAGAGTGGGAACTCAATAAACACAGGTGAAAAGAATGGGTTTTTGGCTACCAAAAATAAGACAGGCGTGGTGGGTTCTTCCGAGTGAAAAATTACGCCCGCCCCATCCCCCGCCTTGTGCTTTGCAGCCCATATACAATAAGTTTTGGGGTCCCGAGATAGAAATAATTACCCTGGATTTAGCCAGGGAGAGACATCGCCCTCTAGCGTCCATCTGGGGGAATTGTTGCACAGCACAGACCTCCAATGATTTCCAAGCTCCCCGAAGCGGTCAGGGCCCCCCCACCACCGGCTCACGCTCTCCCCCCTTGCCTGGAAAAGAGGAGTAGCGAATCATCTACATGGGACAGTGCCTGATAGTCGGGACTGTCCTGCAAAAACTGGGACAGTTGATAAGTATGCGCAACATTAAAAGCCTCTTTTATGAAAATGATGCATCAATTATTTCTTTTTTTTGCTGCAAACCTTGATTTTTTGGGGGGAACGATAGCTTGGATCCCCATTTTTAACTCTTCCGGTGCCAGAGATGATCGGTTTGTCTTGCGCTCCGGTACGTAAAGGGTGCGTTCGTATAAATGGTTACCCCGCGGTTATTATTTTCGCTCCGAACTCTTTAATCCCAGCTGAAGGTCATGTATGGTCCTCGTCGTTATGTACGAAGGACAGTCGTGACAGCATGTGTGACGCTCCGCCGCCCGCCATGTGACGCTCGCCGCCCGCCGTGTGACGCTCCGCTGCGTTCTGCTGGAGCCATTGCTGCTGGATGTCCTAGTAAATGGGACATGGACTATTTTATGTGTCCCATACTTCCCAAGCGTCCCACTGGAGGATGGCCAGTCCCTCTTCCCCGTTCCCCTCCTTCTTATGTAGGAGCTCAGAATGTTAGCGGGGTACGAGGGTATCACCATACCCGGGAGCTCCGGGAGAACCACCACTTAACAAAACGTGTGGTTGATCTATGGAGTTGTCTGCAGGCAGAGGCGGTAAGGGGAGTATCTTTGGGATAACTACGGTACATTTATTTAGAGAAGCTACCGATAGCTTGTGCTTTTTGTTTATCAGTTTTATGAGTTGTTGAGTAGTTTCCCCTCATGGAGATCGGTGGCAGCCTGTGGCAGAGTCAGCATTATCCAAATCATTTCCTGTCCTGGATCCCGCCGAGCTCTTCCTCCGTCCCGAGGTCCGTCTCTCTTTTGTGACTGTGCCTGCTACATGTTTAAAAAGTTAAAATAAAAAAACCCCACAGAAATCCTACCGATTTTAATAACCTTTTTAATATAAAAAAACATGAGATTTTCCAACATTCAGCCCAATTTTTCTCATTTTTCTCAAAAAAAAAAAAACGATCGTCGTTTTTCTCCAAAGAGATGATTTGAAGTCGGCCTTCCTGGTACATTTTGCATAATACAAAGTCGCTCTCTTTTTTTTTTTTGTCTTTTCTAATAAATTGGAGAGCCGGAGGCGGGAGGAGGCCGCTGCGGATGACTCCTTTAATGTCTTCTCTGCAGATTATTTCACGGTAATGGTTACCACGGGAGGGGGTTTCAAATCCGCAGTCTGCTTATCATTTCCACTTAATGTTTCAGAAAGAGAGCGCCCCCCGCTGGCTGCTCCGATGACCTTTCACCTTTGTTGAGTCTCGGATGAGACCCGACTAATTACTGTTCGGAATTGTCTTGGTTTAACCTGGAGTCTCCGAGTGAAGCAACGTTTATCCGGGTCTCTGGTCCGCCCTTATTGGCAGGTAGCTCCACCCCTTGTGCTGCTAACCCCACCCATGTGTACAGTTCGCTCTGTCCCTTGGTAAGCCGCCCCCCCCAAACCTCTGGGTAGCTTTTGGTGACCAACATTCACAGAAGAGAAGAATACCCCGAAACTCTCTGGGCAGACACACCCACTCCCCGCCCTATCCTCCTCCCACCCCATACACATGTTATGGTTTGGAGACTAGCCCCGCCCACATATCCAGCTAGCCCCACCCACATAAACGACTAGGTCCCTCAAGCAGATGCCCTCCCCCAAAGATGGAGGGCACCAGGTACCTAGAACCGCCAAGTTAGGTACGCACGTGAGCTTTCAAGACCTTAGTGGTCTCTTCTTTGACTGTTAACTCAATATGTGCCGATTAGCATTTTTCCCCATTCGAGACGCTGTCAGTAAATGAAAGCATCAGAAAAAACAAATTGACTTTTTTTTCCGAATGATTTTAGTTTTTCTCCATGGATTTGTTTCAATGGGAAGAGCAGATATGTGAAGGGATTGCAGGGGATGGAGACGGGGTGCATTAGTCAAGCGGCGAGCGGCGCCCTAATTGTCCCTCCCGCTGTGTGTTCTCCGCACCGCATTGTTTAGTAAGCGGCCAGTTCATTCTTCACGCTCCCGGGTAATAAATGTGTCAGCCGGTGAACTGGGAATTGATTTCACTGGAGATCCGCAGCCTGGAACAGAAGCGAGAGGGAGGAAAAATAACTCGACAGGAGAGCGCTCTGCTTATCTCGGGCGGTTTTCTCCTCTCCGCGGTGTTTCCAAGAAGAAAAAAATGTATTTTACTTAAAAAGAATTTCACATATAAACATATTTAGTTTATTTACCGGTGTTTAGTAGATTATTGTGATACACTCGTACCCAGGGAGGGAAAGAGGGTCCCAAAGAGGGACTATACCTCCTAAACAGGGACACTTGGGAGGTATGCAGAGCCTTCAAGACAATCGCCCCGAGTCACAAACCGTGTAAGACCTCTTTTAATTCGTCTCAGATGCCTCTGCAGCTGCACTCATTTATTTGATCGCCTTTCAAGCGAAACGATCCCTTTCCTATGTTCGGATTCTCACTAAGCTCCGGTGTCTCAAACGTCGTTCTTTCGCCCCAAAAGGTGAGTTCGAGAAATGGAGGCCACCACGTGGCTCACGATCCTTTTGTGTATGCGGTTATAAGCCATAGGTGCCCATGGGTAGAGGTTGTTTATCCCCAAGTCTGACCCAAGGCAGCTCCTACAGCTGCCTCCTATGACCAACCTTGCTCGATGCCCTCTTTGTGCCAAATTACATCGTATTGAGGTACCCTGCTTTGGTCGCGTGGAACGAGGTCTCCACCTCTGGGGTATAAATGGGATGGTTTCACGTGACATCTCTGATCTCCTCAATAGGTCCATTGGAGGCCAACAGAGTGATCCTCTTGTACTTCCAAGAAAGATGTCCGGCCATCCTTTGAGATGCCTATGGAGGCCATAGATCCACAAAGCCATTGTCTACACCTGCATGTGGGACATGTAAGACCATCTCCGGGGACAATCCTGTGTATAAAGGTCATCTGCTATCCCCCCCCCCCTTCTTCTCATGGCTCCAGTCTTCACATAACAATAATTCTGAGCAACACTTCTGCCCGTGAAGTGAGAAAGCCCACTCCTGAGCTTGTCGTCGTCCAACCATATGCTGCTTATTGTGGAGAGGAAGACACGACACGTTATTCTATTTCTGACTACAGCACAATATTATGGTTGTTTTTTTTATGAAAAGATCCACGTCGAAAAAAATCCCAGAAAACCAGGTTGCTTTGGGAGACCGGAGACTTTTTTGGTGAGGGTTGTAATCTTCTGAAGTTTGTTGAGTTCACTCACATATTTGGAACTTACTATGGTCTCCGAAACGCGCCGCGTCCGATTTCCCAGCCCATCGGTAGAGGAGGGTAAATTATTTTGTCAGTTTTTCGTTAACGCTGCTGTGGGAAGAAAACTTTTCACCCAGCTGTGGCCGTCGGGCTTCCTTGATAAATAGGACCAAAACAAACCTGGCAGAAGTTACTATGGTCTCCAAAATATACCCAAGCCAATGTTCAGGGCATTCCATATCTAGGGCTGCCGGTAGAGGTGGGTAAAAAAAAATTCGCCCATATTTAAACAAAATGGTAGAACTTATGGTGTCTCCAATATTTTTGGAGGTCAAAGATTCATTGCGAAGATTGGTCAGAAGGTCAGCGTTCAGCAAAAGTATAAGAATATTAGAGCATGTCGGCGCATGGGAAGAAGCTCTCACTTTTCACCAAGCTCGGGCTTCCTTGACCGGCTCAACCATAAAAACCCGGTATGACTTTTCTAGACCTTCGCTGAGTTTTCTTCTCTTTGTCCTCCACAAATGATCTCCACGGCTGGACCTCTTTCCCCTTCCAAGATATTCTGCCGAGTTTTCCCCTCTTCTGTGTTCGTCGGGTACTTAATAGCGGCTTCTTTTTCTCAGTGGAATATAATATCTGAATCTTCCGAGCACCCAGTCACAACATGTCATTTAATGAAAGCTTGACCGGCAGAGGGCCTACGCAACTCCCAGCAGGCACCGGCTTCTATTGTTCGAACCTCCCAACCTTTAAAAGAATAAGTCAATAATATTCTCTCGACACGGACCATATGTATCTGTACATTAATCTATCTATAGGGCTATTGAGTTATCCAATTAGGACATGTTAAACCGCTCCAGAGGGCCGACACGTTTCACACCTCTCTGGCTTTGGCCCTCGGGGGGGGGGATTAATAACCAAGTTCCTTGGGAGGAAAGTAGGAAAAGTGAGGGTACCGGCTCGATAGATTCGACGGAAATCCAGCCATTGTTTGAGAGAAATGATGGATTCCGTGGGTTCTTCGCACACAGATTGCTGAATGACCCATGCCGCGTTCTGCGGGGGGGGAGGGGGGGGTTAATTATCCGGAACAGCTGTTTGTATTGATGTTGCGGCTGAAGGTTTCGCGCATGATTTTAAACGTCTGTGAATTAATTGACTGGAAATTTAGAATTAAAAGTATGAATTCTTAACTCTCTCCTTGCTCTGAATCACACTTGGTCTGGTTGAGTAGAAATCTGATCATTTTTGCAGGTAGGGGGGGAGCAAAACTACAGCCTCTCAACACCCCCAATGGATTGAGTGAGGTTTTTAGGAGAATAATGGGGTTTTATTTACCCCGTTTAATTTCTAAAGCCGTTTTAGGGCTGTAGAACCCTGCGATCCCCTCATACCCAGCAAACATTCTGACCTCCTAGAAAAGAGGGGCATCGGGAGAAGAGAGGAAGAAAGGGGGACACAGGGGAGGAAAGGGGGACAAGGGAGGAAAGAGGGGCATCAGGGGAGGAAAGAGTGGCATCAAGGGAGGAAAGAAGGGTGCAGAGGAGGAAAGGGGGACACAAGGGAGGAAAGACAGAGATCTGGAAGAGGGACTGGACTTTCTGTGGAACAATCGCATGAACGTTCTACTGGTTTCCATGGTGTTTGCTCCACGTTTAGAGCCAGAGTTCTCCATTTTTGTTCGACCTGCCCCTGTGGCTGCTAAAAGCTGTTTTGTGATGATTAGAACTCGAGTAAATAGCGGGGGGTACCCGGTGCAGATGCTCTCTGCCGCTCTTCATTTGGTGTAATTGTGCATCTGCTGGGTTTGTTGAGCTTCCCCATAATCTGTGCAGAGAACTGGAAAGAGATTTTCCGCTGCCGATGACTAGAAACGGAAAAGAGGGAATTTAAGCGAAAACAATTCATAAATATATATATATATATACGATGACGAGGCGGCCCGGGCACTTTAAGGCCAGCGGCCACCAAATGACGTAAGCGCGGCCAATGGCTGGATATGCGCGGCCACGAGTTCTTATACTCACGCAGTGTGTAAGCCAGGCATATCCAGCCAGATCCGGTATAAGTATGGGGTCCCATCAGCCAGTGGCCCACCGGGTTTGCCCGACATGCCTGAAGGTTGTGGGTATGAGGAGGACAGATTGTAAGCTCCTCTGAACCCTGAACCCCCTGTTTTCTTGGAGCTCAGAATGCCTGCTGGGTATGAGCACACCTCAGGACACTCAGGGGTTGACTGTCAGCCTCAACGTTTTTGCCCCAGCCTCACAGTCTCCGGGGCAGATTCTCGGGGTCACACAGTCTGGAGCCGACTCCTTCCTACCCCCCCCCCAACTGGGATCATATATAGGACTCCCAGTTGGTGTTTTTGCTCCCGGTATGTTATGGTTGATCTCTCTGCTTGAATGCAGGTGACTAAGTAAAGTGGATCTCTAAATAACAAGTCAAGGTTTCCACGAGGGCCGGTATTAGGGCCATTTGGGTAACACATTTGGTCACTACATCGAATCTTCACAATGGGCTTTTAAAGGGTTAATATTTAGAGCGTCACAGCGTCGGGGCATCGCAGGGTTCTACAGCCCTAACCCCCCCGATAATGTGTGTAGAAGCAGCAGGAGATGTTTTTTCGGGGTAAATAACACGGGATTCTCCCTGTAAACACGGAAGGCCGCGGTATCTGCGATGGGTTCGGGGAAGCAGCTGCGCGGCTGCAGAACTCGCATCCAAACACAACATTTGCAGACGGTGCGAGCGCAGGGCCGCGTCCCCGCGCAGGGCCATGACAGATGGGCCGGCTCACGGAGACAGACACCAAGCCACCGGACAACTCTCCTGCGCTCTTTAACCCTGCATTTGCTTTCCACATTTTTTTTTTCCTCCCCATTTGAACTTTTCCATATATCTGAAAATGCTTCTTTGTTATTTTATAATTCATTGTTTTATAAAGCGCCCTCATATTCCGCAGCGCTGTACAATGGGTAGCAAGCAGAACCGAAATGTCTAAATTACCATAAAGATGAATATTTTGGTTACCGTAGTTCATTGAATTCCTGTGTCGCTCCTTAAATCAAAATGTATCAATTTTGTCATTTTTTTACATTATATTTATTTATATATTAGTTAATAAATTAGTAGATACCTATATTAAGTGAAATGTATTATAAATAATAGAATAAATTAATATATATATATTTGAAATAATATTTTTTGCTAATTTTGGTTTCTTTGCGTCTGCGTTGATATATGCGTTTATTTATTCATGTTTATTGGACGCGCGGTAATTGCTTCTATGGCTGCTTGGCATTCCCCACGAAGTTTCTGCATGGCGTTCATTAAGCTACGGGAAGGCGGAGAAAGTCGCCCGAGGACGAGCGGCCGCTCAATTAATTCTTTCGGTAGAGACTGGTCTCCGGGGGGGGCTGTGGGGTCTACTCGCTTTCTGAGGAAAAAAGTTGCACTTTCTGGAGACGTGAAGTGAAATAATAAGACCGCTGAAGCCGGTTTCTGACATTAATTAAAGGTGCCGTGCCAATTGGACATTCATTTCACTCTCTAGAATGTTAAGTAATGAACCTCCGCGGATCTATTGACGCCGATCAGCTCCTGCTTTACCCTTTCGGGAAGGAAGCAGGGCAGGAGTTAAAGAGTTAAAGTCTTCTCGCTCCTGCGCCGTACGGTTTGAGTGCTTTAACGGTTATTGATCGGGATTTGCTGCATGAGCAGAGTCAATGATCTCTGCCACACGAGGGTTACGGATCTGAAAGCCCCGCCATTACTCCGCTTATTTATTTTCTCGCATCAGAGAGCCAGGTACATGAAACGTGTCACTGGGCCCCTAATGCACAATGTGCGTGATGTCATTGATGTGTGCAATGAACGGTGAGGTCATAGCGCTGATTCCGGGTCATCACCAGCTCGTTTTTCCTTTGTAGAGCGAATGGAATGTAAAGAAGTTTTACTTTACTGAGAGGGTGGTAGATAAGTGGAACAGCCTCCCAGCAGAAGTGGTAGAGGGTAATACAGTGAGGGTATTTACCATGCATGGGATAGACATACGGCTCCTGAATCTTAGAAGAGACCAACGACTGATTAAGGTTTGAGTCGTTACAGCAGGAGGAACGGGGGGCCGAATGGGGCCGATTGAATTCTATGTTTCCACGTTGATGAATTCTGTTCCTCTATAGACTTTCATAACTCACTGGGTCTCTTCGAGTCGTTAAGACCGAGCCATTCTACTGTTTACCAAAGATACTATGAAAAGGAGTTAATGTGTTTGCGCAATAAATTGTCTTAACATAACCAGGCGCCTGACTGGTGGTCCTTTGTGCCACCTACCAGAACCTCCTGTCACGTGGCGGCCGCCAATCTGCTTCAGTGTTCTGCCGGCTGCTTGATACTCGCGGAACGACGCTGTAATAGTCTAGCCGGGTGATGTCATAAGATTGTAGCGCGTCGCTGTGTGTATCCAGCTGCACGGACGTTATTACCTGGCTGCCGGCCTTAAAGGGCCACGGCTGATATTTTCCTCCCGAGTCTGATCCGGAAAACAATTCGAATGGTTCCCAAACACAAGATTTCAACGACATCCTAGTAAAAAGAAAAAAAAAAGGATGGTGGAAGTTTCCGTTTTAATATACTATTAATCTGCCACCCAGAAACAGTGGTACGCACACATAGGCATAATATATATATATATATATATATATATATATACACACACACGCTGTATATAACACTTCTTGGAAGTGCTCACTACGTCAGTCTATTAAAAGGTATTTAGAATACTGATGATTTAGTTTTCTCGGGTCGATGACATCATATCGATTGATTTCTTCTCTTCTCGCAGACTTTCCGTTGGCCGATCGCCAGTAACATTGATGGGAATGAGATGCTGGAGATCCAGGTGTTCAACTACAGCAAAGTGTTCTCTAACAGGTCAGTCGCGCGCCAACACATACCTCCCGAGTGCCCCTGTTTGCTTTGACAAGTCCCTCTCTAGTCCCCCAAACCCAGTGCCCACTCTTCCCTGTCCTGCTGCCCCGCTGATATATATTGAAAGGTATAGAATAACCCCGTTTCTGCCCAAATACGCAGAATATAAGCCGTTCCCGGCGGAGTATTACTGGATGATGCATACGATCTATTCGTTTAATAATTCATGTGTGCAGCCGGAGTAAACACAGTTACCCCGCTCGTGTTTTTGGCACAGGAGCTTGCAATTAATAATGGACTTTGATTGAGAAGACACACAGGCGAGCAGACTTTGATAGATTTAACGGGCAAACGATGAGTAGGAGAGATGAAAGAATCGCGAGATATCTGATATCGGTGAATAGAGATAAATTATTGAAAGAAATGGGAAGAGAGGAGGAATCTTCTCAGAGATTCGCCTCGGGGGGGGCGCCGCGTGTACTTTCACCGCACAGCGTGGCCAGCGGAACCGGTGCGATGTACATGCCGGCCCCCGAATTCCGGGCTTCGTACAGGGGCCACAGTCAGGGTCCCCCTCCAGCTTATACACAAGGTCCTACCCGCAGAGTATCTCTCCTCCTGCAGCTGCTGGCTGGGGGTCCTGAGCTTAGACCTTTCCTTTCAAGAAAAGAGGCTGCAGCTTCCACTGGCACTGGCTGCATCGTACGATTACAATACCAGCTTCTTACTGGCAGATCCTGTCACATGACAGAAAGTACGAAGTCCCGGTGTAACAGGAGAAGAGATCCTTTTGGGGAACTCTTATACCTTACGGGTGCCAGCGATGTATTTTTTTATCATTTATATTTCATTTTTTCATTAATTTTGTTTAAAAAAAAATAATATCCATCCTGTGCTGATCACAGTGTGATCAGCAAGCAGGGCTCCACAGCCTGTC
>VKOC01029123.1:0-11166 GCA_009364415.1 Spea multiplicata
GCATTAAAGTGTGTAACTAAGACAAATTACTATATATACATTTTATCCAAAAAGAGAAGGATGATGAAGGTTTTTGTGAATCGCACAATTTTCCTGTTCTTTTTATTGGGATTGCTTTTTTGTATAATACATTTGTAGATATTTCATATTACATCATGCATTTTATTCAAAAAATAAAGTGATCTCAGCTGCCAACTTGACCTCAAAGTCAACTGAACTGCAAACACACAGTGATTTTGCTAAATCAAAAGAATATCAACTGGTGTATTAGCAGAAATTTGGAAAAGGTCCCCCAAACAACTCATCGGGATGAAGTAAGGAGACAAAGGACCAAGAGATGAAAGGACCAGCTAGTCTGTCAACGGGATGTCAGGCTGGACTTCACAACTGAAAATAAAAACACAAAACAATATTATTCTTATAAATTAAGTAGAAATGTCAATAGCATCGTGAATAAACACTGGAAAACAAACTCAAAAGAAAAGAAACAGAATGATGCCTTTACGTCCATTAGGTGGTCATCCTGGCTGGGTCGATGTCAGGTGCCAGTAGTCACATATAAATACATTGGAGAGGACCTCTCAAGTAGTCCTGGTATACCCTACATCTTTTTAAGGTTAATACTGGATTTAGAGAAAAGGTCTTAAAAGATCAGTTTTACAGAATACCATCACACAAGGGGCACACCAGAGATTTAAAGGGACAGCTATCATATGCAATGGGCCAAATGGCAAATGGGCTTGATTATTAACGTAAATCTGGATTTTTGCAGTATGGCATCACAAACATGGCATTCTGGCATAGAGTATTTTCAAACAGCTATCTGAGTAGATGAGACTAACAAGTGCAATTCGTCCCCAAGACAGCAGGGGGCACCAAAGGCAGTATAGTATTTCTGCATATTGCTTTCAAGAGAGAATATTTCTATAATAGAGTTAGTAATATTATACCATATTTTATATATACTCATTGTTATGTTAATAAATCATAGGTGCGCTTAGTAAATAATATCCCTAATAGACATGAGATAAGGGCTCACTTAGATGCCAAGAACCCTTGCAGGGGTCCTAAAACTTGTGGGGATTGCAGTGGCCTCCTGATAAGAACTATAAACCTAATTAATCATTGGGAGTGTCGGGGGTTGGCCAAGAGTTAGGAAGGGGTAGACCTAGAAGTGGATGTGGCCATCCACCCTTTAGATGATTAGCCACCTCCCCACGCTAGTCATGAAATGGTCATGTGGCCACTGATTGTACCACTCCCTGGGAGCTCCCTAACTGGGCTATGATCCCCCTGCCTGCAGAGAACATGATCGTGGTCCAGCCACCTGGAATAGTGCACAAAATTTGGGACTGTCCCTTAAAATCTGGGACTGTTGGTCAGTATGCACAGTAGTTAAGCATGCTAAACTACTCAGCCTTTTCAGCCACAAGGTTCATTATAGAGCTAAAGCTTGCTGTAAGAACCCAGTTCCAAGGACAGAAATACAACTGCCCTCCAACCTGCCAATGTGAGATGGAAAGCAAGCTGTGTGTGGTCCAGGGCTTCTCCAGGACTGATAGCTTTGCGATATTACTAGCTGCCTCTATAAATGTGACATGACAAAGATGATGCGAGAAAATTGAATTTTACATTTCTTTAGATTAGACTAGTATGTTTACAGAGCTTAAATTCTGGACCTTGGCTCCTGGGTTGCAAAGTTTGTGTTCAGAGTTAATGTCACTGTCCCACCCGCCGTCGCCTCTTACCTCTGGGTATCTGAGGGAGCGCATGCAGCCTACCTGCATGGAATGGCACATGCTGGCCTTTGTGCTGCAGTTTGGGTGGTCTCGCAGGGTTAACAATATTTTCAAGGAGAGCCTGCTCCTGCTTCGGGGATCCACTACCTCATTTTCTTTGTGCTGGCAGTAACATTCCCATCTAGAAGAAGAGGGAAGAACAAGGAGGTGCGGGGGCATTATTGCAGTCTGGAGGTTTAAGCACTCCCCTCGCCTTGTGGCGCATGGGGCAAATGCCTCTCTTACACTGTGCAAGCTGCAGCCTTCACCTTTTATCTGAAAAGCCCTGCACGATGTCAAAACATACAATTCAGAGGTTTTATTGCAATTCCTGTAACTTCCACTAAGAGGCAGTATTGTACCAAATGACATCAATCCAAATTCTCAGGCTTTTCTTTTTCTCTGCAGGCCGAGATACCAGCAACAATTAGACTGGGAATAAATATCAGAGTGTTGTTGGGATATTTAATCTCTTTAGCATTTTATTTTGCAGACTAAACCGGTTGGATTTCTCATGGTGGAATATTTCCGCCATCGCCTGCTTTAAGTTTTCTTCAATGGGGCCTTTAGTATGCAAAATAACCCATGTATTGGACTATCCTTCCATTCTCTTTATCCTAGCATTTTAGAGAAGCCACAAGATATTTTATCTAATGAGCATGTTCTGCAATGTATTGAGTGATTATTATGTAGTAGATCCACTATATATATATATATATATATATATATATATGTACAAACACATATACATACCTACCGCCCCCGCTTACCTCTCACCGCCCCCGCAGCTCGCAATCGGGACGGGCTGTTCACACAGTTTCACCGCGGGAGGGTCACGTGACGTCACGTGGCCTCGATACTCTCCTGTCTCCCCCGTGCCGGTTCAAAATAGTTTATAAAGGGCCCTCCCGACCTAGATCGGTGCGGTCCATGTCGGAAGGGCCCTTTCTAATCTATTTTAAAGCGGTATGAGGAGACAGGAAGAAGGGGTCACAACGGGCCCTGCCTCCGCGACCCCTGTAGTTACGCCGGTGCGTGGTAAAGTAATTTTTTGTACCTGTAGGTATAGTAAGACCAAGTTCTCTGTATATAAATATATATATATATATACACGCATTAACCGTTATGCCAGCTGGATACGCTTCTTAGCTTCTTAGTGGATGCAACCAAATGCTACTTGCGACCTTGGCATAAACTGAAGATAAACAGAACACATTAAAGAGACGGTTGGCCATTACAATGCTTTGTTTTGAATATTGCACATTATATAATATATGTACAGCATAACAGCTGTGCCATTTATTTGATTTACAGAATAGATTGTGGTTAAATGGCAGGAGTACTTGGGTTTATTCACTGCTGTAACATATTGCACATTGCACGTAGTACATCGCTACTCCCTAGGCTAGCTCTAGAACGACAGCAGGTGGTAGACTTAGTAACCCCACATAAATAATATATTATGGTAATATTTATCAGATAATCATTTTTCACTAGCAGCAGTTTTTCTACATAGTGCTGACATGTTTAACAGCTGAAAATATTTTATATATTTATTTGACATTAAATAGGGTCACAGTAATTCGATTTGATTTGATTTATTCATGATTGAGGAAAGCTCAGTGAAAATGTCACAGAAGAAAATATAATAATTACACAGGGCATCTAATATTTTCAGTTATGGTTTAAAGTTAGTAACTTATTTCTATATATTAATAATAGATATAGCCTGTCCCAAACCCCAGTGCTAGCCATCATCCTTATATAGAGCAGTCAGTGATGTAATAGACACTGTGATGTCACAATAGGTGCTGCCTGTAAAACTGCTTCCTCCACACTCAGTAGTTGCAGCTGCCTTTGGATAGAGATATTGTGGTTGTTGGCTACCTGTGGGTCGGGGTTATAATTGGGATATCTGAAGACTGCTGGCTACCCGCGATATCTGAAGGTTGCCGTTTGTTGCAGAATAAGGTATAGATAACCTGCAAAATGCAGGGATTTCATTTTTTAATTCAACGGGGACTTTAGTTTTAAAGGCAGACTAACTGCTCTTTTGTAGTGTAATTATAAAAGTCATACAAAGGAAATGAATGTTTTTTATGTGAATACACTTAGAGCAGATCTACCAAATTGCAACCAATGAGAATGGATTTTTATGTCTAATACTCACTTTATTGCTTTTAAGACCACATTGCTGGGACTTGAGACTCAGCAGAGTATAACCAGCAGATAACAAAAACAAACTGTCCCTTTTTGTTATTTTAAATGTGAGGTGGTGGGATGAAGGCAGATTTGCATGACATACTATGGCTTTGAAAATGGTGCTGGTAGATTTGATGTCAGAGGAAAGATCAGTCAACATTTCTTAGAATTAAATATAATAATTACATACGGCATATAATATTTTCAGTTATGGTTTAAATTAATGTTAGTAAGTTATTTCTATATATCAATAATATATATAGCTTGTCCCAAACCCCAGTGCTAATTACCATTTTTAGAACAGTCAGTGATGTCATAGACACTGTGATGTCACAATAGATGCTGCCTGTAAAACTGCTTCCTCCACACTCAGTAGTTGCAGCTGCCTTTGGATAGAGATATTGTGGTTGTTGGCTACCTGTGTGTCAGGGTTATAATTGGGATATCTGAAGACTGCTGGCTACCCGGGATATCTGAAGGTTGCCGTTATTGCAGATTAAGGTATAGATAACCTGCAAAATGTAGGGATTTCATTTTCTTAATTCAACAGGGACTTTATTTTGAAAGGCAAAATAACAATGGAGACCCACTTACATGCATCCATGATTGACATTTTAGATAAATAGCACATTACATAGTAAATAATGTAGTATAGTAGTATTGAGTAGCTCAATCTAGCAGAGAAAAATGTGTTTAGGTTTTTAGTTTTAAATAATGACCTGTTTTTTTCTGTAGCGTTTGGAACGTTTTAGGTTGCAGTTTCTTCCCATGTTCTCCCCGCCTAAAGCAAATCAGCAGGGATCCTGATAGATAAATATGTTTTAGAGGGATGGCTTTAGTGGATTTACAGTAGCAGTAGTGCAGTACAGCGTAGAGATGCTCAGTCTAAAAAGTTTGCTTTGCTTTTTAGTGCAATACGATGGCCCATTTTCTTCTAGCAGTTTTAAGCTGCACATCTTTCCTCTCCAGATTTTCTCTCAACCACAGGAAAACAGCAGCGATCCTGCAAGGTAGGGGACGACATCTTAGTAACCCCACATAAATCCTTAATGTTTAGGGGCTGGTATCTGTGGTAATATTTATCAAATTGTCATTTTTCACTAGCTGCATTGGTGACATGTTTAACAAAACTGAAGATATATTTGCTTTAGTTTGTTTTGCGCTCATGTTGGTTAATTGCTCAAAACTAACTAGGGTCACCTCATGTTTTTTCAGCACCATATAACAATATTTCTAATGTACTGTATGTAAGTTACTGCTGTAAGCCGATTTGATTTTAGTTATTCATAATTGAGGATAATGCAAAAAGAAATGTAATGTTTGTTTATTGGAAGTGGTTCAAGTAGACATAGCATTACACCTGGTTATGCTTTACAAATTCAAGAAATGTCACCATAATATGACATATGAAGTCAATTTATACGTTGAACCATTGATTCTCATAATTACTATTATTACTTCTGATTAATTTACCAAATTTTTATATTTTTTGTGAAACGTATAATGAATCTGAATTTCAGTATGTGGACCCACATCTACTCACATTCACTCACACTATTACATACTCTCACTCTCTCACACTCTTATGCTACTCTCTCCCTCTCACTGTCTAAATGTTTCTTCACTTTTTCTGCTCGCCACTTAAATCTGATTGGTGAAGACATCACTGAAAGTGGCCCCATGTCGCCCTAACGTCACCTTAGCGCAAAATGATGGCACTTTCAGGATTGCCCTGTACCCTGGGGCATTGTATGAAGGCAGTATAGATGTGCTCTAAACAATCAATACCCACAACTACAAAACCTACTTACCCCAATAACCACAGACACACTGCTAAGATGTAAAAGGCCACAGCTTAATTAACTATATCCAAAACTGTACTGTGTCAGCCTAAGATCAACACAAACTTTCATAAGAATAAACATTAACATACATAAAAATGACATAAACAACTTAACCTTGCCCAATACAGTACAGGAACCAAACAAACTTCTTTGCTGGGCCACCTTCCCCCTTGTCCAAAAACAGCAACATCTCCATGTACTGCAACACACCAGTGCTAACCACCATCTGTAAAGTTCAATGTGCATGACCAAAGTCATTGACCTTACCACTCAAGAGGTTAGGGGAGTACTGAGACCCAAGTTGTCATTCTAAAAACCAAATGCTGTCACCCTCATTTACACTCCCTGACCAGCAAGGAAATGTTACCCACTACAATCACACTGTTACAGGTTACAGAGATTCAGTACTATTTCATTTAAATGGACCCCGCCTCTGCGGAACAGGTTAACCGCATTTAATTCCAAAATCCGTTGCTACACCGGAATACCGTTGACCTTCGCCACAAACTTGGACATCAATTTATTGAGTTTTATCCTGATAAACCCAGCTATGAAGCCTCTGTTGCAGCTCCAATCCTAAATGTGTGGCCCTCTAAGACCCCACTTGGAAGGCCCAAAACCTCCAAGGCTTTTTTGAAGACTTCTGCAAACTGAATATGGGACAGGGAGTACAACTTGAGGTGAATAAGGAAAGGGTCCATCCCTTCTTTGCGGACTCAAGAAAATGCTTAAGAGCTGCTAGCGGACAAATCCCTGATCGCTCCAAACTCCACCCACAGGCTTCTACCAAAAACATCCACCTTCAGCTCCCACATCATAAAGCGCAAAGCTCTATCTTCCAACGCTACACCGTCACACAGGATTCCCCTATGCACCTTCTTAACTAATTCCCCAATACTCCCACTGGCTAAACCTTAAATCAAAGGGGGGCAACCCAACAAAAAATTCATGGCCTGCTACACTGCCACCTGGATCCCCAGGTTAAAGAGATTCAGTACTATTTCATTTAAATGGACCTCGCTGCTTCTTAACAGGTTAACCGCATTTAATTCCAAAATCCGTTGCTGCACCAGAATACCGTTGCCACAAACTTGCAAATCGATTTATTGAGTTTTATCCTGATAAAGCCAGCCTTGAAGCCTCTTTTGCAGCTCCAATCCTAAATGAGTGGACCTCGAAGACCCCACTTGGCAAACTGTTGTGCAAACTGAATATGGGACAAGGAGTACAACTTGCGGTGAATAAGGAAAGGGTCCGTCCCTTCTTTGTGCACCCAAGAAAAATGCTTAAGAGCTGCTAGTGGACAAATCACTGAATCCCTGATCGCTCCAAACTCCATCCACAGGCTTCTACCAAAAACATTCATCTTCAGCCGTCGTATCATAAAGCGCGAAGCTCTATCTTCCAACACTACACCCGCACACAGGATTCTATGTCTATGCATCTTATTATTGGGGCTAACTAATTGCCCAATACTCATTACCCCAAAAAATGACGAGGAGAATGCTGCTTGGAGCCAACAGACCTCATTATCTGAAAAATCAATAGACCTCAGAACTGAGAACAACCTAACAAGTAAGTCAACACTGACCTCCTGTGATCCCAAGACCAGTTACTTCTTTTTTTAGCCCCTCATTGCCTGGCGGACCACAAACTCCTTGGTGTAGTCCGTAAGCTGACAAGAATAAAAAGCTAAGGCTTCCCTAGATTCCTATTGACACAGCAATGTCAGCAGCCCATGCACCTGCTCCCTGTGTTCCTGGGAACTCCCACTGGCTTGTTCTCAGGCCAATCCTTCGTCATATATGTTTCAATGCCGACCCTACATGGTTCTACACACAGAGACATGAATCTACCGCGTCACTCGTTCAGCACAAGGGCCCACAACTCCTGTGGACATGGTATCCCTTCTTGGTCCACGTGAGGTGCTACAGCTCGGCACTACAGCTCGGCACTCCATTAACTGAAATCAATAAAAAGCGGTAGCCGTTACTTTATGAACATCTGAAAATATGTACTATCTTGCATGTCACATTTAGCCACAATCACTTCTATACCAGAGACACGTGAGGTGTTGATGGTGTCAGACTATTTATTGCCTAGACCAAGGCGAGATTGTCGCAGTCAAACATCACCCTCTGGTTCTCAATATGCTCGCCCCACAAGACTAGCGCGACTATAATCAGGAAAAGCTTGATGAATGATAGTTTCGCACTCACCCACACTTATATATGTGCCATGTGCATCAATTCCAGGGGCTTGTATGAAGGTAGAGGGGATGTGCTCTAAATACACAAAACATACCAAACACTAAACCTACTAACCCCAATGAACACGGACACACTGCTCGGATTTAAGATGTCACAGCTGTATTACTTAAATACAAGAAGCATACTTTATCGGCATAACACCAAAAAAAACTTTATAAGAATAAACATGCATAAAATGACATAAACAAGTCAACCTTACCCAATACAATGTAGGAACCGAACAAGCTTTCTGGTCCAGTAAAAGCAACATTTCCATATTCTGCAACACATCAGTGCTAACCAACATCCGAAAATAAATTTAATGTGCACAAGGTAATTGAATAAAGGTTCCCCGTTCACCTATACTTGTGTCTTGTATGAAGGTAGTGGGCTGTAAATACCTGAAATCCTCAAAACATCAAACCTTCTCACCCCAGTAACCATATACATGGCACTTGGATGTTAAAGGCCACAGCCTTATCACTCAAATACTCTTAAGGCAAACTAAATTATTATTAGATAACCGATACTCCACAGCCTTTGTGTCAATCTTGATCTCTGGAAAACTCAGACAAGTGGTTGGACCCTCAGTCTTTTCAGAAGCAAAAGTTACCCAATAAAGTACATTACTTCCAGTACTGTTAACAGCAAGGAGGATCTGGTGAGGTCTGTGGGACTATACACAGGCTTCATCCACACTCAGTAGTTGCAGATATCTGCCTTTGGATAGAAATATTGAGGTTGCTGGCTTCCTGGGAGTGTGTCAGAGTTCCAGTTGTCATATCTAAAGACTGCAGAAGAAGTAGAGAGATTGCTGGCTGCCCGTGATATCTGAAGGTTTCTGTTGGCACAGAATGTTTTATATATTGATGTATTTTTTAATCCAGTGGTCACTTTCTTTTTAAAGGTAGAATAACAATGGAGAGCCACTTACATGTATCTATGCTTATCATTTACATGTACACATTTTAGATGAATAGCATGGTTAGATAGTAACTAATGCAGTATAGAGTAGCTCAGTCTAACAGGGATAATGTATTTTGATTTTTAGTTTTATATAATGACCTGCTGTTTTGTAGTACTTTGAAACTATTTAGGTTGCTCATTTTCTCACCATGTTCTCTCCGCCTAAAGCAAATCAGAAGGGATCCTGATAGCACATTTTCGTGTAGATTAGGCCAGTATAAAAAGTATTTATACTTTATATAAGTTTTTATTTTTTGTAGCAGTTTTAAGCTGCACGTTGTTTTCTCTTCGAGTTTTCTCTAACCCACAGCAAATCAGAAGTGATCCTGCAAGGTGAAGGACAGCCTCTTATTGCCAACATCACTTCACCTAAATTGTTAGCGAAAATGAAGGCACGCAAAAAGTTTAAATATTACAGAGATCATCAAGGGACAATACTGCTGGACTATTTTCAAAAACATTCCAAGTTTTCATTCTCTTTTAGCACGCAGCACACACTTCTTATGTTGAATCAGCCTCTTAGTGCCCAGAGGGAAGGGCAATTCTTCAGCCATGGTTCCCCAGAGGTTTCCACCAGCCATGGTTTTTCCTCTCCTGAGTGCTGAAGAATGACTCTTAGTGAGTCCAGAGGTAGTCCTATGTTTTACCTCCTTTGAGGTAAATGTATATCTTTTGCTTCTGTCTGCAGATTTTATTTAATTTAATAATAAACATTATTTAGTCTCTAAATTATTGGTGGCTGTGTGTTATTCTTTCAAAATATTCAAAAGGAATGTATTGTCTTATATATGAAACAAATGTAAAGTGAATTATCTTACAATTGAAGGAAGAACCAAATATAAAACTCTATTGGCAATACACAGACATTTTTTGATGTAAAGGTTCTGACTGGCCCTGGGTTTAAGCCCAGGGCAAAGGACCACAAGGCTGATATGAGCATTGACAATTTACATACAAGCTCAAGAAAATATAAAGATGAATATCATTTATTCCTAGTTCAGTGAATACCGTCTTCTGATTAAATATATTTTTTATCTTTTACTTTGTTCCCAACCCAAACTAGACAGTTGATTTAAACTAAAACGTCAATGTAAATAGATGTGACAATGCTTCTAGTTGCATCCACCTGTTGCATGGTGACAGTTTCATTTTAATGTCTAAGTATTTAGAATGAGATGTCATAAAAGTCCCTGTTGGTGTAATGGTCAGACGTCCCAATATTTTTGTCCATGTAGTGTATCTCAGTAGTATTTATAGTTCAGTACCACAAAGTCATAGTATTAATGATGTAAGAATGTCTCATAATAGGGTTCACCTGCCCAGGGATACTTAGCACCCCCCATTGGCCCCTTGCCCCCAAGTAACTTACATGCAGTGGGAAACATTTTCACACACATTCTCACATTTGCACTCATGCCAACACACAGACACACACAAAGAACATTTACACACATTCATGGTTAGACACAAACACACATGCATACTTACAAACACTTATATCCATACTCATACACACATACATGCTCACATGCACACAATTATGCTCACATACACACTTATACATCCACATCCATGTTCACATACACATATACATCCATGCTCACACACAAATATGTTGTTGTGACCAGGGTGTCCAGGGAGCAATAATGAAGTTTTCCCGCCCGACTGGTTCTCGTCGATGGATGCCTGTGGCGCATTCACGTAGTCTTCCCACCCGACTGCCTCTCCTGTCTCTGCAGCATAGCAATTGCTATAGCTATAAGTAAGGTGCGTGCATGGAACTGGGCACGTGGGCCTATTTCCAGTTAGTGAATAAAAATAGGGTGCCAGGAAAAATAGGGTGCGCAAAACATTATTGGTTAGAGCTATAGTGTCAAATTCATCATTGATTGGTTATACTAACTTCCTGGTGGTAGTAAATTGTCGCCCACAGTTCCCCTTTTCCCATATCCTGATCCTTGTCTGTATACACTTGCCTCTGGTTTTTGACCCTTGGAATGTCTTCTTGGCTATCTGCTGCCATCCTTGATCCATTTCCGCGACCATTATTTTTATGCAAAGATTGTTTCCTTTCAGTGGATTCGAGAAGCTCAACTTCTATACTAAAGCAATGCTTTGCTACAGCTC
>VKOC01029124.1:0-23884 GCA_009364415.1 Spea multiplicata
AGATGTAGTCCTGCAGCAGCTGGAGGGCCGAGTTTGGGGATCCCTGCTTTAGGTTATAGTAAGCATGGTCAGAATTGGTGGGGCAGAGATTGTATCACCTGGAGTGGAAGAGTGACACTAAGACCAAGCGACATGGAAAGGAAATGGAACTCAGGTGTAGATAAGTGGACTCCCAACAGAAGTGGTAGAGGCTAATACTGGGACAAAATTTAAACATACATGGGACAGGCATATGGCTATTCTGAATCTAAAACAAGACTAAAACTGATTAAGGTTTTTACATCAGGAGAATGGGCAGACTAGATGGGCCGAATGGTTCTTATGTGCCGTCAAGGTCTATGTTTCTTTTCTGCCAAGGAAAATTCTTACTCTCGTAAAGTGCACAAAAATATTTTTTTAAAAAAAATAAACGTTTTAGACATTACAGCACTTTTATTAATCGTACATAAGCTTAAGACCATGCATATTTTTCTACAGTGTTCTTTTAATTGTATCTTTCTAAGTGATAATCTTTCTTTAATTGTTTTTTTTGCGTAATTAGATTTTTTTTGTGTGTATTAGATAGCAAACCTTTTTTGCTAAACTGAGCTGCAAGGCTAGAAGGAAACATTTCTTATTCCCATGGAAAAATAGTTTCCAACGCTTCTTAAAGAAAACTTGAATATAAAAATAAGCATTGTGGTAATGGACACTGTAATTTAGAATGCATGTCTACCAATTCCCCATTCAGCTCTTCTAATACCTACATGAATGGATATTGTTACAATGAGTACAGCCTGGAATAAGAACAACGGTGAGATTTGTTAATACAGCTAGTTTCAATTTTAACTTTATATCCCCAATGTTCCAGCATGATTTTAGATAATTTTGAGAGAATGAGGAAGAAGGAGGAAAATGATAATTAGAAACCAAAATGCGGAAATTTATATAGTCCCCTTGCCAGTGCAGATAAGACAAACACAGCTTGTATACCTCGGTAAAATGGAACATTATACGTGATCAACAATAAGACAACCGATAAGAGAGAACAACGTCCAGGATTGGATGGCATAACAAACGGGGATGTTATTTATTGAATATAGTGAGTTGGTCTTTTTTTTTTTGCTTTTTTTTTTTTATATAATACGTTTTTATTGGAGAGTTTCGATTAAGATTTTTTTTGCATGTTTATCAAACTCTGTTACTACTCTTGTGAGTAGTGGCCTTTTTTACCTTATGTATTTTTTCTTCATAGTCTGTCAGCTCTAGTTTTTTGATACCCATTAAAATGTTTGGACTGTATGAAGTGCTGCGTGAATGTCCTTGTCTTGCCTATGTCTTGCATACTTATTTTAAGTTTTTTTTTTTGTTGTTTTAACTAATTTTGGCACAAAGAAGTAAAGGTTCTTGTTTCTCAACTAAAAATTATTATTGATAATACAGCTTGGCTAGGAACTACAGCATATTAAAAGTAAACATTATTTTTAAGAGGATTAGTAAAAGAATTTGGAGGAATGATAGTTACACAACATGAATTTAATGAAATTACTTGAAAATATTTGTAAAAGGAAATGGTGGGTCTAAATAAAATCAGTGAGTTAATGAACACACACAGTAATGCTAACACCATACGCTAACACACACACTAACATGCTTACACCTTACACTTACACATTCCCTCTGCCTCACACAGCTCTCTTACCTAGCTTGGAGCCCTCTCTTCAGTGCAGCTCCCATCCTCTGTGATGCCAGAATTTAGTAAATGGGTATTCGTGATGTAATCTTGGAGGCAACCGGTAGATGAATAAGCTTGTTAGTCTTACTTGGTCAATCATCAATAGTTTAAAAACAAAATCAATAAGTAATGGCAGATCACCTGTGTTCACACTTATTTAAGCACCTTGGCTTTCCAATCACAATTTACTCTTGGACACATTTCTCTCACTGCACCCCACACTGCTTGATGACCCCAAGTTCCTTGTATGCATTGAGGTGGATGATAATATAAGTGGTTTCAATATGTTTTGTAGTAACTCACTCAAAGCCAATAAAATATTGCAGAATTTCATCAGTGGAGCCACAGGTATTGGTGATTTGTTGAGTTACACTGTGGGTTCGGGGTCACTGTAGGTTTTCTGAGCTTTAAGCAACAAGAAGGGCTATTTATGGATAAGGATCGATTGTAACAATCGCAAGTTTGTTAAAAAAAAAATCAATGTCACAATTTTTTATGAGGACCAGTGGGGACGAAACATCTGCTTAATTTGCTTGTATGACAGCGCCACCTCTGGTGGAGACGGTGCAACTCACCTTAGCTAGCTAAGCTTCCTGAAACTCTTGAATTTTAGTAGATAAAAGCCCAGCGGCTTGGTTTATTGCTTAGAAGTCGCTTAAACATTTATTTTTTTATACTCAAAAGATCATGAAATCACATAAATTCCAGATATTTCGCAGCAAAATACAAATAAAATACAGTAATACAATTTGTGTTATCTGCGTAGCCTCATTTGTTTAATACATTTTCATTGATCAGCGGTTACCCACAACTGTTACACAGAACCTGAAGGAAAATCCTCACGTAAACCTGAAATATATTTAGTGGCCATAGGGCAAAACACGTGTTTACTACTGAGACAATGTCAATAAACCAGAGTAGCGCAGGTCAGGTTTTATGGTTTTTTGATAGCACAAAGGGTAACACATGAAACAATGTATTATAAAAGCCATGAGAAAGGTCAAATAAGACAACTATACACCGTCAGATCCCATTACAGGTGCCGAATGTAGGAGAAAAACAATACTTTTTGCACATATTGTAAAACAATTAAAAATAACCAGTTGAGTGCTAGATAATATATTATGTGTTATCCGTGGAATTACCTGAACTGAACTATTCAAAATGTAAATATGGTTAAGCATTGACATCCTTTTTTTTTGTAGGATAGCCTTTGCATCTCTTTAATAGCATATCATGATGGAATTTACAGTTCATGACAGCTGGAGTGGGGTAGATATAAGAGGTTAATACGAGATATAAGATACAAAACAGGAAATGGTTACAGAATCAGCAAAGCCCGTGAAATGGTCAAACTAGGACACTTTAATTTCAGGGGTTGTGGTTAGAGGAATGGCTAGCGGGGCTTTACTGAGACTTTTTATGAGACTTTCTGACCTATTAATTGTGCAAGACTCTACAGCCCCAGGGGTTTGTTTGTGGGATCTGTGCACAGGTGCTGCACAAATCATGTATAGGGGTCCCTATGATAGAGCAAAAGGAAAGTAGGGTGGCGCAATGCCAGGTTTTGAAGGTCCAGGCCTAGATTTTGAGGAACTCTGCAACAATTTAAACTCCCTGAAACCACAGAAAGATGGGCTGTGAGGGGAGAGGTCCTGAAAGAAGACTCCAAAGTCAATCAATCCATTGCCTTCCTCAGGGGCGTTGCTAGGTCTCCAAAAGATCTTGCTTCCTCTAACATACAAACACTTCCAAAACATACAGCCTTCCTCTTCTCTTTCTCAAAATGTCTCCCTTATCTCATTATCTCTCCCCTGTTTGGGGAGCCCTGAATGCAGACTCTGGGGCTAAAGCATACTTTAGCTCCAGAATCTCCAATCGAGGCTGTGAAGTTGATATTGGGGGCTTTAGCCCCAGTAGCCCCCATAGTAAAGCTCCTGGCCTTCCTTGATCTGTGTGTATTGCCTGAGGGAGCTTAGTTTAGCTGGGTCTGGAGGGAAAGATTACGTTTTATGCATATTTTAAGCATATTTATGCTGCCCCCCCATGCCAGTATCGGTCAGACAATGCTACAACTTTTATGTTGTTATTTTGTTTACCAACAATGAGTCACGGGTATCTATGAGACTTTGAAGAGCCCTACAGTGAAATGTATTTAGTGAAATGTCAAGCGTACAGCCTGTGTATGCCTTCCCCTGTCCTATTGTAGTGTTTATCCACTTACCTACATTAAAAAAAAAAGATTTAAAACAGTGGAATTATTTTTGAACAAAGTGCTTAATTCTTATTGAGACAAATAACGGTGGAGTTTTTAATCAAATTTGTTGAAGCTCGCTGCCAGGCGGTAAAAGACTAAAATTTTCAAATACTGGCAGTTCAAGGATTCACTTGATCGTTTGACATCAACCATTTCATTAGCAGCTGTAATTAATTGAAGAATTAAAGTATTTATGAGTCCAGACATAGAGCATATTGTTAAGGTTTAACACTAGATATGAATAACGGATTCAGTGCAAATCCAAGTTAAAGAAAGGAAATGGCACATTGTTGTTTTACAATTGGTGGTATAGCTGTGTAGTCAGTAGGGTACATAGTACCGAGTGCTAAGCAGTATTTTGGAAAATGGACCTGAACTGGGTGTTCTTATTCCAGCGTTGGCTTACACTGACGCACATTGGACCAAACTTAATTCTTTCTCAAATAAACTATGGAGGAAGGTGGTCCTTTTTGGGAAGTGGTATGTCATGGTATAATAGATAATTACGCAACACCTTTCTACCACTCATGAAGTGGGTTGAGAGCTAACCAGAGAGCCGCAGGTTGGAGCCCCCTAGTTTAGATTGTAGAGTATGGGAAACCGGAGGATAGTGCAGGTTGGCCCTTTGTTTAAGACAGACCTACATATTTAAACATTGCTATTGTAATTTTCTTTTCATCTTGATACAGTGTTACACCAGTACTTCTATTTTTGATGTTCCTCTTATCCTGTTGCGAAGCAAACTGCTAGAGGGATTTATGTCAAGTCTGCCGAAATGAACTGTCACAGTAATTTAGAATGCATTACAAACACTGAATAAATATGATAATCATTTAAAGCTGAAACCTTGAAGGTCGTGTTTGCATTTGTGTTATTGAAAATGTTTTAAGTGATCTAAACAAATAACTGTTTTTAGATGGAATGTCACTTTTTTTTTACTATTCTCAGAACAATTGTACAATGAATTGTGACTCAAGTGACAACGACTATGCAATTAAGAAATAAAAATATTACAATGCCATGCTTTAAAAGCAACAATATTTTTACATCACGATATTGCTACTCTATCATTATTATAAATACAAGCAGTGGCGGCTTAAAGTTTCTTGGATGGTCTAAACAAAACATTCAGGTCCTTCCACATCTTAAAAAAGTTGCAGGCATAAGTGAACTGGCCATGGATAAGGCTAGCCATGGTTCGCCTTAAGTGGGCAGGAATTAGGTGGTATTCGTTGAGAAGTAGGAAGAATTTAATTATGGAGTAGATGTGAGAAAATGTGTACACCCCCTGCCCTTTGAGTGAAAAATTGCAGAAAGGGGGAGCAGATGGTAGGAGGCCCACTCTTTGAGTGGGGGTCCAAAGTGGCTGCTTAATTTATGTCTGGATGCCTTTTTCCCTGTTAGTTTTAATTCAGTTTCCACTAAACACAACAGGTCATGGTCCCCTAAACCACTAGCAAATAGAAATACCGTATTTGCTCGAGTATTAGACAAGGTTTTGTTCAGAGCAAATAGAGGTCTGACTACAAGACTACGATCCAGATCCCCCGCTGCAGGGGATCCGGATCCTCCTCTCCGGCAGCCGGTGGAGGTCTGTGCGATGCACACAGACAACCCCCGCTGCTGCCGGCACTTCTGCAGGGGCTTCTATGACGGAGCGCCGGCGTCACATGACCCTCCCTTGCACATTGCGCAGACCTTCGCCGGCTGCCACCACTACACATGGGGAGAAGTCTAGGAAAGCACTGGTTGGGGGAGGGTAAGAGTGAAATATGGGGGTGTATAAGGGCTTTCTGGAGGCAGAGTGGCATATAGGGGGTTAAAAGGAATATCAGGGAGGCAGAGTGACATAAAGAGGGTATAAGACATATCTGGGGGCAGAGTGGCATATAGGGGTTTAAGGCATTTTTTAGGGGCAGAGTGGCATATAAGAGGGTATAAGGCATATCTGGGGGCAGATTGGCAAATAAAAGGACATAAAAATAAAAAATGATTTTTTTTAATCATAGTTTTTATTAAATATGAAAAATGGTTTACATGTGATTTAGTATTTACTAGTAAAACTTTTTTCCTTTTGGGTAGTCTTATATTCAGGCTCCCCCCCCCCTAAAATAATATTCAAATTTTTGGGGGTCATAATATAATCAGGGTCATCTTATAAGCAAGCAAATACGGTACTTACATTGATTTAACAATGAAACTAGGACTAGCTGTACGGTGTCGAGTGCCCAGGGTGAACAATATTTCAAACCTCCTCCAGTACATGTACTTACTCCCCAGAGCAACAAATATGGTGGAGCATATAATGCTTTATAAGAAGTTGGTGAGGCTACAACACCCATGCCATATTACAACTCCCCTGTTGAGCATGGTTAAGCCAATCTCCCTTGCAAACAGCCCCATTACACTATAGAGGAGGAGGCCAGGAGAGTCTCTGTAACACCTCTTCTCCTCATATTCCTTATGGAGAAGAGGCCAGCGTGTGTGGTCATGTCCAACAATTAGAAAATGTGGTATGAGGAAGAGACCCTCTTCAAAGTAGGCCCCGGAGGGTGGTGCCCTCAATGAGTCATTGAAGTCAGCAATACGTACTTTATGTTACACTTTACCTTTTCAATGGTTAGTTATTGAGCCACAGAGTGAAACTTTCTCTCTTCCCAAAAATATAACAGAGGTTAAATGCAACTATTGTGATTTATAAATTGATTTTTTAAAGAGTCCATTTTTGCTGTTTCTGCTCAATGTAGAAGATCTGCCAGTGAAAAGGAAAGAGAATCATACCAAAACATTAACAGAAATTAATAAAATTAGATTGAATGAGAGTTCCTGCTTCAGAAACAATTACCTTAAAAAGTCTAACGTAAGTATTACATATAGGTTATGTTATGGATTTGGCTGTTCCTTTCGCAATGTCCTTTAGATAAGGACACTGCAGTAGGGATGATCCATCAAACACAATCAGTCACTGTCTTAAAATATATCATTTTGGTTCTAACATATAACACCCATTAAATTATATCAGAACTGAATTCTAATCAGCAAAAGAACATCCCAAATTGGACATATACCAGCCTATACAAAGTGTCTCCCTTTAAATTCATTGTTAGAGAAGTATATTGTTGGATGACACAAAATAGCTCAGCTTGTCCTTAATTATCATCATTATGTGGTGCCAGGCTATAATTTAAAGACCTTTTGTTTTGATATATATATATGCGCCAAAAGAACAAATGCAGTACATCTGAAATGTCCAACAAATGCTTAACGCTCCTTATTGATGTCAAACCATGATGTGGCACACAATAGTAATAGTTATTACTGAATCAATTCTTGGAACCAGTACAGGTTACAAGGGCGTAGAAAGGGGAAACATACATCGGTACAAGTTCAAGGCAACATTTATTCCCAAAAATATCTATTAGTTTGACATATTAGTCAAATAACAAATATTACTCCATTACAATAATCTATTTATTCAATGTATCACTCAAATAAATAACAATGCTTCATTCTCTATTTTAAATTAAACAATGAACAAGCAATACTCTAATAACTATTAAAGTCTTGTGGTGAGGAGCTCCAGCCCACAGACCATGGATAATGTACAGTAACTTAAAAGACAGGTGCAACCAGGTCCCACTGCACATGGACATTTTCAATGTGGACATCATGGTCAGTAGAGACCACAGAAGCACTAGAAAAAAGAAAATGATTCCCTAACACCTTCTCACAGCTTCAATGCTATAGTTACTGTATTGCGGTGTCATGAGTTGACCCTGAAAGCTCGTTACATTACATTTACTTATATGGCACCATCAGATGCCATGGTACTGATACAATAAGGGGCAATGAAAATATTTAACAGATATTATTCTCCATAACATATAACTATCTGATGTAGACATCTCAACACTACTATTTTAATATTTTTTCTTTGATATGCTGTGCGTCCTGCTTCTAGATCGGTATCGGTCTTAGCCTCAGTGTTGGAATTTTGCACTCCATAAGAGATTGTTAGGATACTTCTGTTCTGGTTCTTTTTAGAATGTCTCTTCTAAGAATTTCCTTATATTATTTTTTTCTTATACTTTCTCAGGTGGTCTACAGCACACATTTCATTAATGAGCATCTGATTTCACAGTTTCAGCTGCTATTCACAATGCTCAGGTCTTTTTCTTTATGTCTTGCTCCCTAAGCAGTCTCTCCCTCAGTACATTATTTTGTATACCACATACAATTCTGGCCTTTAACAAGGAATTCTCCAAGCTCACATGCTCTGCTGTAGTTCCTAAGCTTTGTCGCATATCGATAAGTTTATTCTCCAGGGTTCTATCTAGAGGTAAAAAATGTATGCCTTTCATACATGATAATCTTTTTAGGTATGTAATATTCTTCAAACTTGTCCATTGTTGGCTTTAATTTAAGGTTCATCTGGAAACACAAAGTTTCCCTACCTATCACATACAAAAACGGTGATATTTTTATTTTCCCACCTTTTCTGTCAGCATCAATTGCAGAAAGGTATAAATCAAACCTTTGTTCAAATCCCCATCCAGCCTTTAGCTCTCAGTCAACTTAACTTGTGGCGATGGTTGCAGGCCTACATGGCAGACCTTCTGTACACCAGACTCTGGAGAAGCCTCTCTCGGCAATACAGCACTTCTGGTACAATGTTGTGTTTCATGGGGCTTGTTGTCAGACTCCAGCCCTAAAAGCAACTACCAGTCGGAACACTGAGCGCCCAGGCATCACTGAGCTTCTTGACATACTACTTATTATACATATATTATTGAAAACGAGAACCCATACTGACGGAGAATAATGCTGTGCTCTTGCATGATTATAATCTATTGGATGTTTCCATGAGATAGGAATCCACACGCAAGGACAGGGCAGCTTACCTATGATGGCTGGGAGCATTCAACTTTGGAAGCAAGTCCATCTGAATGGTTAGTTAGATGTGATGACCCCAAAACAGGTGATTTGGCACCTTTTGTTTTTGGAGTGCATTCAAGTACTAGTCAGGTAGGTTCTCAGACCTACCCCTAGACCGTAATGGGTTGTTCTATTTAACATTTTCATCTCCATATGTCAGCACTATATATTCTTCAAAGGTCTATCCTGATATTTGGAGTGCATGTTTATAGACCGCATCTTTAATTCTGCAATGCGTGTCTACTTGTTAATAACACTCAGGCTGCATAATTGCACAAGGTTATCTTAAGAATTTATAAATATAAGCATAACAAAATTAAAAACGCAATAATGGTAATAATATTCAAAGGCCTTAAGAGTTAAGCTGGTGAACAATTGATCTTAATCAAGCTTTGTGTTTGAAAGCAACATGATTGAATGCCTCACAGTTACAATGTTAACACGATCTATCCATCTTATTTCTAACTATAGAAAGTCAAGTGACAGATGTCTAAACATATCACCTCTGCCAGCTTGAAACCGGGACCCAGAAATATTGCTTTTACCACAGTCTTACAGTTAATGTTGAGCAAAGATTGTCATTGTTTTAATTTAACATAACTGATATATATATTTTGTTCTCTTTTGAATAGACGTAACCAACATGCAAGAAACATACGGTAATACAGGCTTCAAGGGATTCTAAAGCAACTCAATTAGATTCCAGTGCAGGGATTTACTGTCGCTTTATTTAGTATGGAGTTAAATTTAAAAAGAAATGAATGGGATAGTTGACAAGCTGCTTGTAAGCCATCCACGGTGTAGCACTTATCATAACACCTCACTGTACTTTTACTGTTTTTGTTCATTTTTTTTAACCTATGAACAAGTCAAGAAATATTTAGGTTGCCCACCTCTAATAATATCGAATTTAATTATGCACAAGGTAAAGAACATAGTTTATATGTAAAGTTCTTTTTTTATAATGCATTGCAATCATGTAATTACTTTGACAAATATATTGTACCTGTATAGCCAAAACAGCTGCTTCATCGTCTTATTTATTACTTGCTTTTAATTTGTGAGGCTCTGCCGAGTGGCATGCTTGCAGAACCAGGAACTGTTCCATCACGCTAGGTGATGTGAGGTCACATATTTTCCCGAAGAGTTGCTTTGTTGTGAAGTGTGCTGTGGTTGAGTAGCTGTTTGTTGATTTTTCCTTGTTTCATGGGTCTGACCTCAGTCTGTAATGACAGTCTTTGCTTGTTGCCTCCCTGTTGACCTTCAGCTCCACATCTGACCTACCGTAGCCCCATTCCGTTCGTACTTCACTATGTTTTCTTGGAACGTTCTCTGACATCACTTAATTCTTGTCCAACCTGACTCTTCGAGCCACCGGTTGGTGAGTGTACCACAGTCTTCTCTTACAAAAACACCAAAATACATTATATTGTGTAAATATAAGAAAGCCATCTTTTTTGTTGCCTATACATTTATAACTTAGAGCTATATTTGTCGACATTTTACATTTTGGCTTATTTACAGTTCAACGCCATTTAAACCTAACAATAGTATTTCAAAGGCAGAATACATTTTTTTACTTCTAAAACCTATAATTTAATAGAATTTAAGACTACAAAATACATTGTAGCAGTAATATTTGCTTATGGTGTGTTAAAAAAAATGTCTTCCAGTTTAATTATACAATATATTCTGCATGTTTAACAGCCATAGGCAAATACCATGCAAAACAAGCTATAGTATATAAAAACACCCATGCATTTATTTAATCTCAACAGGAAAGAGCCACAGAACTAAATACAACTGTGTGAACATATAATAACTTATGTAAATGCGGAAAATTTGGTGTTTCAATGGTTTATGATGAAGACAAATTATAGAAGACATTACAAGAATGAACACCTAAGGCCATGAACATTCTGATCAGAAGTCTGTGAAAAACAGTTTAAAGCGTTCATAATCAGAGTCTTTCAAGAGAAGTGCAGTAGGGCGCTTTCAATAAATTTAGATGGGTCTATCAACCATTCATACGGTTACACTTAGTAAATCATAGAAACAGCTGAACAAAGGCAGTGGTGCATAGTTTTTATGCTTCATGTTCAGCATGATGACTTACAGACGTGTGATTAACAATAGTGTAGTTCAACAGGAATAAAAATCCACTTCTTTATTTCATATCGTGATTTTTAAAAACATTTTTTATGGATTTTGTATATTTTTATTTATTAAACGTATTAGATTTACTTATTATACAGTTTACAGTAGACTTGTGCATTTAGATTCATAAAACGAAGCCAGAACCCCCACGAAGGGCCGATAGCAAAGCAAAAAGCTATGACTTTTTTCCAAAGTTTGTGGGCTCTTTCACGCTCTCTGCATGTCTCCCTACCTCCTCTGCTAACCACTTTCCCTTCCATGTCTCACAGCTCCACTCCCATGTCTCGCATCCCCTTGTTCTTCTTCTCTTCCTTCTCCGCTCTTCTTTCTTCATGCGCATCTTCTCGGATATAACCTTCAGGGGAAAATTCCGCAAATTAGAGCACCATTGTGCCCTAAGATAACCTTGTTTAAACTTCCGCCAAAGTGGCTTCCTATGATGTCCTCTCCCAAATCCAAGGAGGAGATGAGAACACTACCAGAAGCTCTGAAATTTTGCACAATAACCTCTTGTGAGTTTACACCAAAATTGCAGAGCTTCTGGTGTTGTCCTCTCCACAGAAAGGAGAATCAGGGAGAGGACGTCACCAGAAGCTCCGTCATTTTGCGTTATGATAACCTCGTGTGAATGTGGGCTTCAGACAACTAATTTTATTCTCAAATTTAAAATGCCGAACCAGCCGAAAATTAACCAAAAAAAACTTCTGAATCGTTTTGTCCCATTCGCATGTGTCTAGGTTACAGTATAATAAAAGTGGAGGTACAATAAGTGCAGGTATAAAATAAGTACTGTAAATATGATAGGTGTTTAATGAGAATGAATTGATTAGGGAAGGAAGTCCCTTCCCCATAGAGCTTTTTTATCTCTGTGTTACATATTAACAATAAAATATTTAAATACTAAATTTTATTTGATTGAATTATACCAAAGACTGCTGTTTTAATCTGCAGTTATATAGCCTGAAAAAATGTTGATAGAGCATTTAATGCCTGCAGATAAGGTAGGTTTAATACACATTTCTATCTTCAATCTAAGTAGCGATTAATCATAGGAGTTTACAGTTAAATGATAGAAGGTTACATTAAAACTTGTTTAACCAAAATTTAAAATAATAATTAAAAAATCTTATATTTGGATGGTGCACAAACATTTAGAGCATGTACAAGGGTGTAGGATTTGACAAGTGGTATTGTATAGCTATATAATTTGAGCAATAGTGAACATAGTACATTTCACATAGACATACTAACTGGACATGAGCAAATAGGTAAAAAATGACTCGGACACGTTTTTCAGTTCATTTTTGACCCATTCAATTTCGGACAACAAGTTCCTGCCCGTTCATCCGTCTCCCTAACTTCTCTGCCGACCACTACTGTGTCTCGCAGCTCTGCTTCCATGCCTCTTGCTCTGCATCTTCTTTGTTCTCCTTTCTTCTCTTTTCTCTCATCTTTCTTTGCGTACCCGCATACCTGCGGACATAACCTCCATATAACCTTTTGTGAACTTCCAAAAACACGTTTTTCTTCTGTTTCATGGGTGCTAGCGTCTTTTTCTGTACATTTCATTACATTTGCAATACCTAGTCTAATACTATAAGTTGGTCCAAAAGAAGCTAGAGTCTCCAGTTGAAGGTGATACCTTTTATTGGACAACACAGTTACATAAGCTTTCGGGACTTCAGAGTTAGCTTCTTCAGAAGGAATGGATGCATTCTCCTTGCCCTTTGAAATTTTACCATCAACCTTTATATATGGTATAACTAGTTTAATTCTCAAAAAGATCCCTTTGTCCTGACTACTGCCTTATTTTACCTACGTGCCATAAGAATTCTACACAAATGATTCACTAGCTTCCTCTTCCCTTATTCCCTTCTCAGTTATCTTCAATTAGACTGTAGACCTCTGCACTCTGCCAAAACCCTTCTGACAAAATGTGTCTTATGACACATTTATGTCCCAAAAGGATCAGTTCTCTGCCATCTGCTGTTCTCACTTCACACTTCATAACATCCTTCTGGATGGTATTCCTCTGGTGCGACTCTGTTCACTGCAGTCTATTCAGAATATTTCTCCTACACGGCGTTTATGCTGTAGATGGGAACGTCTCCTCCCTTAACGCTTATCACTCCTTTTATTATGCGGTCTCATATAACGTGCTCTTGTAACCTCAGTCTCTCTGTCTCCCCTTCTGTATTGAAGAAAAACCTCAGATTTTACTGTTTTTCCTCCATGACACTTCATTACTCGCTGACTTCTGTCTTCTTTCTACCCACCTCTTCTCATACCTTGCGTGTGTCTCACTCACTCTAGAATGTGAATAGGTGACTAGGGACGTATCTGTTAATTTGCGCTTGTGAGAATTATTAGTAAATCGTTACTAAAAGGTTAGTTAATGTATGTGATACTGAAAAGAAAGCATTGTCAGAAGGGAAAAAAATCAAACAAATGTACCGCTTTTTAGGTAGAATATGGATGAACTATATGGGCTATGAAAACCATCAGTAATCAATATTTTTCTTTTGTCAGATTTGCCCCTTCCCGGTTTCTTTTATTTTTGCATATTGGTCACACTTAAAATTTTCATATTATCAAACTAATTTTTATATCAGACAAGCATAACCCGAGTAAACATAAAATGCAGTTTTAAAATTATGATTTAATGTATAGAAGGAAAAAAGCTACCTGGCCCTATTTGAAAAAAATAATTGCCCCCCTAAATCAAAAAAAGTTACTAAATCAACCAATTAACCAGTGTCGGAACTACCGGGGTCGCAGGGGTCGCGACCGCGACCAGGCCCTGGAGTTCTGCCATTCAGGGGGGCCCAAGGGCTGCCTTAAAAAGCAGCACATGAACGAACAGATGAGAAACAAAATCGTTGACATCTATCAGTCTGGAAATTGTTACAACGGCATTTCTAAGAATCTGGGACTCAGGGGAACCACAATGAGAGCCATTATCTACAAATGGAGAAAACTTGGAATAATGGTGAACCTTCCCAGAAGTGGCCAGCCGACAAAAATCCCTCCAAGAGTGCATTAGTTGACACAACGCATGTTTTATGCCTCCCATAAAATGAACGCAGTATTCCACAATAAGAACATCATCAATAGGGTGGTGGCAGTATGAGGTGGTGGCAGTATGAGGGTCTGGAGCTGCTTTACTGCTTCAGAACCTGGGCGACTGCCCATAATTCATGGAACCATTAAGTTTGCTCTCTACGAGAAAATTGTGAGGAGAAGGTCCGGCCACCAGCTTGTGACCTAAAGTTCAAATGCAGTTGGGTTATGCAGTAGGAGAATGATCCAAAACACACACGCTAGGCCACCCCTGAATCGCTCAAATAAACAAAAAAGATTCGAAGCGGCCCAGACAATGTTCGTACTTGAATCCAGTTGAGATCCTGCAACATGACCTTAACAAGGGAGTTCATTCTCAAAAACCCTCCAATGTGGCTGAATTAGAACTATTCTGCCAAAAGTTCCTTCAAAGTGATATAAAAGATTCATTGCTAGTTATTGCAAATGTTTGATTAAAGTTGATGCCGCCAAGGCTGGTACAATCAGCTATTAGGTTTGGGTGGAAATTAGTTTTTCACATGGGTGATATACGTTTTGATGGACTCTTTACCGTCAATAAATGAAATGAAATACAATCCAGCTTTTAAATGATATGTGGGCCGCATTGTCTTTGTCTTAGATTAAAATTAGTTGGATGATATGAAACATTTAAATGGAACAAGCAAAAATAGAAGAAATCAGGAATGGGCAAATACGTTTTTGGAGTGAGTGCATGCAGTAATATGGATGAAGAGAGTGATGCAATATAGATGCACCAGTATGTTACATCACAACACTATCCAGAGATGTCACTACCATATTCTCTACCAACCTGGGGCGAAATACTGACAATATGTAGCAAAAATAATGACCCCCCCCCAAAAAAAATTGAGATTGGTTAGGACATTGTTGATTCAGAAACTGATATTATTTCTTTTATCAACTACATAGAGTCGTAGCTCAGCTGGAAGAAATTCACTATAGCATTTCATGCGTCTTTGCCTTCTTCTACCGACATTCCTCAGGCAGACAAGAGATGATATATGTAACATAATAATAAAAAAAACATAACAGCGCACAAGAACTACTGCACAGGTAAACACTGCCACCCCACATGTATTTTTAAACAAAGCGCATTCACAAATGATCTAGGCCACCTGGAAGCCTTCATGTGTATTTCTTGTGTTTTTGGTAGTTTTTTTTGTTATATAATTCATATTTTTTCCAAAATGATTTATTCCAAGTAATAATTATTGTTACTAAAGTGTGCACAAAAGGGAATGAACGTTTAAACGCAAAATATTCCATAATACAATGTATTAATGCAACATGCATTTAACCCTCTAGGTACCGCTGTATTATGTTATTGAGCACTCCGGCCCTAAAGGAGTTAAGTGGATGCTGTTGTTTTATGTCCCTGCCACACAGACGTTTTCCTTTGTGCGGCAGTGGTGCATAACCCTATGCCGCAGTGCTGAATATCTTCCTGTGCAGCCGTCAGTGACACAACACTGGGAAAAGCAGCCCAATCTGAATTGAAAATCAATTTTCAGCTTTAGTTGACTTAAGCATTATGGCTTCAAATCTAAAGAAAAAAAAAATATATATATATATATAATTTAATTTTTTTTTCCCCTTCAATTTTCAATTTAAAAACATTGCCACTTCCACAGTCGCTCCAAGCCATTATCTTGAACTTAGTTTTAGGTTAATATTTTAATGGCTGCACCATGTACAACCTTAAGCTTCATGCATATTGATTCAGTTCCCAGAGGGGAAGAGAAATGCTGCATTTACCTCTGCAGTTGTATGTGATCTGTAGTAGACAAAAGAATAACCTTGTTCGGTTTCGTCAGGAGACATAGACATTTTTTTTTTTTTTTAATTATAAAACACAGAGGGGGAAATTAAATAATCTTAAAAATCTTAGAAAAATATAAATACAAATATCTTTGTTTTCTCTTGGTACGGAATTAAACCTTATAATGCTGGGAGGTCAAAAGAGTACACACATCCCCAATACAAAGTCACAGCGTCAAAGAATCATTGGCTAAAAAATAATCACTCTAAATAAATTAAAAAAAAAATATATACATAGATGCTAAAAATGAACTCTTTAACAATCCAAGAAAATACATGAAAAACATGTTAAGGTTTTGCATATTAGTATTTAAAAATAAATCAATCAGGCCCTGACTGGCCATATGGCATATGAGGCAAATGCCCAGTAGGACACCTGCACTTACGTCATCAGGCGGCTGCTGGCCTAAAAGTGCCCTGGCTGCCCCGTCATCGCCAGTCCAACCCTGATACCAATGTCTCCAAAAGGTTTAGAGCCTTAGAGCCAAGAGCCCCTGTTGACTAATAATAATAATAATAATAATAAAGCTCCATTAGCATCTAAGGTGCAATAATAGAAAATATAGCCTAAATTATTCACAAAAAAATGAAAGGAGAATATTAAAAGAAAAAAACATTTCCAACTACGGTAACAATCAAATTTAACAATGAAATAAAACAATCAAATTAGCTCCACTGAAAGCAATGAACAGATTTGGTAGAAAGGTGATTCAATGTAAAAGTCTTGTTTTGTCAACATACTTCTTAATAATTAAAATAAATTATTATAGAAATTTGATAATATATAATAATAATAGAAACACACCTGGGGTGTGTAAATGGCCATCTTACTTCCCCATTTTATCGTCAGTGTTGAGTTCTGACTCTTAGCGTGTTAAAGCGACATTATGTTGTAAAATGATGATGTCAGCATGTGACTTAAAAAAATCAATATAGACTGAATGCTGACCTAGAGATTTTCTCTTTTTTCTCTTGCCATTTGGATGGCTTTTTCCAGCTCCAGGAGAAGGGGTCTTGTTAAGATCCTTCTATCGTTCTTGGTAGATATTGAAATGTAACATGATTACATTACATTGCACAATATTTTTAGTGCACTAGCAGGTACTATAGTGCTAGTAAAGTAGGTTACATACCAATAACATAACAATTAATCATAATATTAATACCTATGATGAGGGACCACTTACTGTATTTTGTCCAAGTAAAGCACGTTATTACTTTTAATGGTTTGGAGACATTAATAGTCATTTTTTCCACTATTTCTAAAGTCGTGGAAGAAACCATGCAACAATTATGTTAGATCAGCCTAGAAGGAAATACCTGTAGAATTTGTCAAAGGGAATGTATAAATATGAGTTCATTCAAGACTTTTACCGCCATTTTATGGATTGCCTCTTGGTCCCATCATGCTCAACGAACAAATAAGAAATTTGATGGTGGAGTTTGTCAACAAAATCAGTATAGCTTGCTATTGCCATCAAATAATGGTTTGTGGAATAGCAAAAGCTTCTCAAGTAAACTTCTTCTTCTTCATGTACTCAGTGACATCACACCCAAAGCAACAACTGTAAAGTATCAAGAAACATCTGCAGAAAGGAGTCCCTCCTTGATCAGGACATAATGCTGTATGGTCAGTAAACTTACAAGGATATTCACATTTTAGAAGGGACAGAGCAAATAGAAAAGGGGGAGGGATTTGTTTATATGCAAACCCTAAACTTAAGCCCAGTATTAAGGAAGATGTGCATGATGACAGTAGTAATGTGGAGACGCTGTGGGTAGAGATTAACCTAGATAGTAAAAAAAGTCACACACTACTTGTGGGTGTATGCTACAAGCCACCCAACATTAGCAATGAGGGGGAAGATCAGCTGCTATTTCAAATTGAAAAGGCTGCATATAGAAATGAAGTTTTGATCATGGGAGATTTTAATTACCCAGATATAGATTGGAATAGTGGAACTTGTTCCACGACGGGCAGCAAGTTTCTGAACCTGCTTAATGACCAATTTATGTCCCAATTAGTAGAGACCCCAACCAGAATGGATGCCTGTCTAGATCTGGTAATAACTAACAATGAGGAACTTATCTCAAACATTATAGTAAGAGAACACTTGGGGAATAGTGACCATAACATGGTTTCATTTGAGATTAATTCCAAAAAGCAAATGGGTAACTTCTCTACCAAAACTCTTAATTTCAGAAGGGCAAATTTTGACAGGCTAAGGTCCACCATGGAATGTATAGACTGGGATGGATTGTTCTCTGGGTTAAACACAGAGGAGAAATGGAATACCTTTAAGCACATATTGCAAAGTTATACATCCCAATATATACCTATGGGAAACAAATACAAAAGAAACAAATCAAAACCAATGTGGCTTACCTGGAAAGTAAAACAGGAAATAAGGAATAAACAATTGGCATTTAAGCATTATAAAAGCGAGGGATCGGTAGTATCATTTATGGCATACAAAGATGCCAACAAAGCCTGCAAAAAGGAGATTAAAATCGCTAAACTAGAAAATGAGAAACTTATTGCCAAGGAAAGTAAAACCAATCCCAAGAAATTTTTTTAAGTATGTGAATGGGAAAAAGTTAAAGGTAGAGAATGTCGGTACGTTAATATCTGAAACTGGAAATTTGGTTAGTGAGGACAGAGAGAAAGCCGACATCTTAAATGCTTTTTTTTCTTCTGTTTATACCAAGGAAGAACTGATGACGGAGCCCCTGCTGGCTAATTTTAAGAAACCGTTGCAACAAACATGGGATTGGCTGACACAAGAAAAAGTGCTGAAGCAATTAAATACTGTTAAGGTAGACAAGGCCCCTGGACCGGATGGTATACACCCAAGGGTACTGAAGGAACTAAGCCTAATTCTGGCCCAGCCACTATTGCTTATCTTTAGGGATTCTTTCAGCTCGGGCATAGTTCCATTAGATTGGCGCAAGGCAGATGTTGTGCCCATATTTAAAAAGGGATCAAAATCTCAACCGGGCAATTACAGGCCAGTAAGCTTAACATCGGTAGCGGGGAAATTATTTGAAGGGTTGCTAAAGGTATACATTCAAGATCATATCTTGATCCATAATCCAATTAGTAGAAGTCAACATGGATTTGTGAAAGACCGGTCTTGTCAAACCAACCTATTAACATTCTATGAAGAAGTTAGTAAAAATATAGACCTGGGGTTGGCTGTAGATGTGATTTATCTGGACTTTGCTAAGGCGTTTGATACGGTTCCGCATAAAAGGCTACTCTATAAATTAACAGAAATAGGCTTAGGGGCAAATGTCTGTATGTGGATCAGAAATTGGCTAAAATATAGAATGCAGAGGGTTGTTGTGAATGGATGTTTCTCAGCCTGTACGCAGGTATTAAGTGGAGTGCCTCAGGGGTCTGTCCTCGGTCCTCTTCTTTTTAATTTATTTATAAATGATCTCCCAAGCTGCATTAAGAGCCATGTCACAGTTTTTGCTGATGACACAAAATTAGGCCGGTAATTCAGACTAATCTTGATGTTTCTTCATTGCAGGAAGATCTAGACAGAGTTGGGGACTGGGTGTGCAAGTGGCAGATGAGGTTCAATATAGAGAAATGCAAAGTTATGCATTATGGTAAAAATAATAAAAATGCAACCTATTCTTTAAATGGAATATCCTTGGGAGAAACTACCAATGAGAAGGATTTAGGAATAACGGTTGACAACAGACTTGACAACAGTGCGCAATGCCAGCAAGCAGCTGCGAGGGCCAATAATGTTTTGGCATGCATAAAAAGAGGTATTGATTCAAGGGAGGAGGATATCATCTTGCCTCTGTACAGGTCATTGGTAAGACCTCACCTTGAATATGCGGTACAATTCTGGGCACCGGTCCTTAAAAAGGACATTATGGAATTAGAAAAAGTGCAAAGGAGGGCTACGAAATTAATAAGAGGATTGGGAGATACCAGTTATGAAGAGAGACTAAAAAAGTTAAAATTATATACACTGGAGAAACGGCGTCTCAGAGGGGATATGATAACATTATATAAATACATGCAGGGCCAATAGCTCTTCAGTGACCTGTTCATTAACAGAAATATACAAAGAACAAGAGGTCACCCTCTGAGACTGGAAGAGCGCAGATTTCATAGACGACAAAGGAAGGGATTCTTCACAGTGAGGACAATTAAGGTATGGAATTCACTTCCAAGGGAGGTAGTGTTATCCAATACATTAGATACCTTCAAAAGGGGCCTCGATATTTTCTTAGAAAGGCACGATATACAGGGATACAAATAGAATAATATTAATATTTTAGAGCTTCTTGATCCAAGGAGAAATCCGATTGCCTCTTGGGGTCAGGAAGGAATTTTTTCCCCTGATGGCAGAATTCGAGGTAGCTTAATTGGGGGTTTTTTGCCTTCTTTTGGATCAAGAATAGAAAGGTTAGGTAGAAGGGTTGAACTTGATGGACTTAGGTCTTTTTTCAACCTTATGAACTATGTAACTATATGTAACTATGTAACCTATTCGGAGAGTTATGTCTTGGGTATAGTCAAAGGTTCTCCTCACGGTAGTCAGACTGCACAATAGGTCCAATAAACTCCTGTACATTTTAATACATTAGTCGCTTTAATAATTAAAAAAATAAGTAACGGCGTTCCCTAAGGTTTAAAGCTATCATCTCACCCTGGCCTTTGAAGAACTCTATGAAATCCAGGCCTTGCAAAGCTGTTAAGTGTTTCAGATATGGAAACAGGAGATATTGTTCTGGGGTGTGATAACCCCAAATGCTTTTAGACCAGCAGGAGAATCCTGTGAAATGTTATATTAAATTGATTCTACAGCAGTGCTCTCCATACCAGTGTACAAGAACACTCAATATTAAATGTTTTTTAACCTGTTTTTGGTGTCGTTAACTAAGAAGGACGGTGGCAATTTCTTACTACTATTACATATTGAACAGGAACATTATTAGAATACTCTTATAGAGTCCTGCTATTATGTTGATTTGTGAGAGCCAATTATTGGTGATTGCTTTGAATTATATTGAAAATCGTCATTAGTAATAGAGTGTTACTGCTGAAAATCATGGTTTTATACTAGTTTGTGTCCCAAGGGAAGCAGGCTGAGGACTCTCAAGTGTCCTGTCCTTCACAGGTGAAATAAGAATTCATTATTCTTCAACGTAATGTTTTTAAGTGTTTATTTTTCATTAATGTCTAATTGTCCTTGTTTTTTTTTGTGTGCCTTCAGACTTGTGAATTAAATACATATTCTGGGCAAAGTTAACTATTAGAAAACCATTTCCATTAGAAAACTATTCCAGCTCCAGAGTAGCGTGCTAAATTATTGTCATCTTGTTCTTCTATTGTTATTTTTTATCTTTTATTTTGTTCCAGTGCTTTTTTATGTTATACATGTTTTTTGTAATTTTGAATATAGTCAATATAGATTAGCAGCAACAACCAAAGAATGTTTCCAAAATGTTATTAGCTGGGTTTTCTAAAAGTAAATATTAGCTTTTAAAGATTATTATTTTGATGTCTTTGTCAGTGCCCCTAAACAGCGTGTCTACATCATAAAACTGGTCAGGGCCCCACACAGCTTGTCTGTGCCATCTTTGTCTCCCAAGGGGTTGTTAGTTTCCCCAAACAGGTTTTCTGTGCCATCCTTGCCACCAACCAGCTTGTCAGTGTCCCAAACCAGCCTGTCTGTATCATAAAACCGTCTCTCCAAACAGCTAGTCTGTATCATCTTTGTCCCCAAGTAACTTATCAGTAACTTATCAGTTCCCTAAACAGTTTTTCTGTGCCATCTTTGTTCCCAAACATCTCTGCCCCAGCTTTTCTTAATCTTTCTAAAACTGAACTCATTATCTTCCCTCCTTCCATATCCACTCCACTACCTGAATTCTCTATCACCATTACCAACACGGACTATCTCTCCGATGGCCCGATGCTTTGGGGTCATCCTTGACTCAAACCTCTCCTTCATCCTTCACATTCAGTCCCTCACCAGATCCCGCCGCTTGCACCTTAAAAAAACATCTCTCGCATCCGCCCATTCCTCACCCAAGAATCCACAAAAAAATCTAGTGTATTCCACTTCTCTCCTCTGCAGTCTGTCCTAAATGCCGCTGCTTGGCTTATCTTCCTTGCACGTCGCTTCTCTTCTGCATCCCCACTCTGCGAAACCCTCCACTGGCTCCCAATTACCTTTAGAATTAAATTTAAATCCTGGTACTAACTAACAAGGCCCTCCATAACACTGCTTATCCATACATTTCTGACCTCATTAGCAAATACTCTTCTACTCGATCCTTACATTCTTCCCATGGGCTAAGGCTCTCCTCCTCACTTATCACCTCTTCCTTTTCCCATCTACAAGATTTCACTCGGGCTGCCCCAATATCTCTGGAATCTAGTTCCAGCGAACCTTCAGCATTCACCCTCCCTCCCAACATTCAAGAAACATCTCAAAACTCACTTCTTCAGAGAAGCCGGGACCATCTTAGCTGCTTGTCATCGATACAACCAGCACACTACCTCTCACCCTTTCTCTGTGCCTTATGTTTGTCACCCCATTCCCTCTAGATTGTAAGCTTGCGAGCCGGGATCTCTACACCTAATGTATCGGTTTGCCTTAGTCTGTCATGCTCGTCTTGTCATACCGCCTAAATATATGTATTGTATGCATTTGTGGCACGTATATAAATAAAGATATATATAGTATTTACATTTTCTATATACCTATATACATTTGCTTTTATTTTTTTTGTCCTGTCAGGTATATTTTCACATTGTAGATTCTATTGTAAATTCTATCATTAGACCATTCATCTTCTTTGCGTCCTCTGGTGAACATGACGAAGGATATGCACCAATCTGTTATATGGATATATACCACAGAGGAATACTAATGGTATCTGTCCAGCTACATTTCTGTGCATGTTTACTGGCATTAATCGGTCAGCTGGCATTTTCACTATATCAGTATTTTAGAAACTTAGACTTACCTTGATCAATTGTATAGATCACGTATTCTATCTTATCTATTCTATATATCTATTCTACATTATCTATTATACATGGTGGCATTGGTATATTATCGGATACTTTTCTAATTCATCGTGGGTAAGAGTAGTCCACAGACCTAGATGGAGGCGATCTACTAAAAATTGCACATATTATTAAGTAACACACGCACCATTCCTCCATTGGCCTTTTATACAAATCCTTGATGGCAATGTACATTTCACAAAGAGCTTACAGAGAGTAATTGCATTCCGTCGATCCACAAGGGCACATTCCTTAACAGAGTTTCAGTTGTTTAATATGTTCAGAAGGGATTTGTAGGATGTACTTCACAGAACATGGCTCCACAAGCAGAGTGATCCATCAGATCAAAGGTGGTTCCTATCTAGTTATTATTCGTTATAGAGGTCATAGCCAGAGGTGTGTTGCAGAGAAGCAGAATTATCTTTCCAAGACCACCATGGACCTGTTGGATTAAATAACCTATCCCTACTGCACAATAGGTTCCCCACTATGTTATTTGAAACAAATGTTGGGACGAGCTTTTTCTCATGCCAGGGTGACCAGTAGACTTTAGTCTCATCGATCCTGCTATAAGAGTGCTTTCAATCTTATCCTAGCCAGACTAGCAGGGCCAGTTGGGTTATCTAGCAAATTAGGGTTTCTTTTCATTCTTTTCTCATTTCTATTGTACTTTCCCCAAGCTTCTTCTCGTCTGCCTTTTGAGTAATGAAATCTTCAGTTTGTTTTAGTCTTACTCTTGTCTCCAGAGTGCCAACAGACGTTAGGAGTGTAGCTACATTATAGGAATTTATAAATACTCTGATCCTTTATACAATTTCTCCTGCGGAGCTTGGCACAGCTCCCAGAGCGATAT
>VKOC01029127.1:0-14998 GCA_009364415.1 Spea multiplicata
CGAGTCTCCCTGTTTGGTCTCGGTGCCGGCTTGTAATGCTGAGCGCCGGAGGTGACGTCAATTTCCGGTGCTCAGCATTACAAACCGGCACCGTGGCACAGCAGGGAGACTCGCCGCAGGACTGTTTAAAGGTAAGTACAAAGGGGGTGGGGGTAAGGGTAGATAATGCCGTTGGCGAAGTTTAAAATCCCGCCCCCCCGGGGGGGGGCATTTTAAACTTCGCGTCAGGCGGCATTAAGTCTTGGTCCGGCCCTGCTCACACATAATGTTTATTTATAAGATCCTTTAACTATTTGATTTCAATCTTTAGTGCTTTATCATAACGGTCATTTTTCATTGTATAGTTTGTGGAGATGGGGATCATAGTGTTAATAAAATCCTACAAATCATAATTGAAATAGTTTTGTCTATTTACAAAATTGTTGTTCTTTATATATATACATATATATATATATGACTATAATTGTGAGATTCTGAATAAGATTTTGTTTTAAAAGCCCACTGGCAGGGCACACAGCTTGGAGGCTGTCAGGAAGGGCACAGGACTTGGAAGCCCTCAGGTAGGGCACATGTCCTGGAAGCCCTTAGGCATGGCACATTCATTTTCGTACCACATTTTTTCATTTGGGCTGAAAAATTTGTGGCCATTTTAGATTCAGGAACAAAAATTTTGCCTAGTGCCCACATTCACCTTCACTAACTCGTTCACTCTCTCATGCTCTCTAAATGTTTTCCAACCTTCTCTGCTGACCATGTCTGCTTCTACCAACCACTTTTACATTTTTCTCCACATCTTCTTTTTTGTCGGGCGCTAGACCCCGAATATAGGCCACACCCCAACTTTAAAGACTTAAAGTTGGGGGAAAAAAAGTGTGGCCTATATTCTGGCCAATATGGTATTTGCAGGAATAGAAAATGGCTTTCCCTGAACAAAGCATTGTCAAAATGTCTTGGTATGTCCCCAGCATACCAAGACATTTTGGACAATGCTGCTCTTCCAACTTTATTTGCTTTTCGTGTATGCATTTTTTCCTTTTCAAAGAATACATATTGTGACAGAAAGCAGGGGATGATAATGGAGAATGTATATATCCCCTTATATTTTGCAGGGTCGTTACCCACAATAGTTTCTACCAGCCCCAGGGAGATGTCTTGTTAATAATGTAATTATTCATGACTGGTATTTGTGTATTTTGGGTCCCTGAGGTGCAGCACTTGGAGAGTAGGGCGGGCCAGTGCTCCACCACATTTTGTGAGCAGCTGAAGACCAGCAGGTGGGAATCCAGTCCGGAAATTCATGGTTACTCTCCTAAGCACTCACCTGTATCCACTAATTAATGTGAGAGGCGGTTAAGTAGCCTCCTGATCTCAGAGCAAGGGAGAGATCATTTGGCTCCCTGAGAGAGAGGGAGAGAGCTGCTAAGTTACTGAGCGCTGCCATTATTACACATAAACTGCTATTTTTGTTTGTTGGGAACGGATATGCCGTCCAACAGTAGTTAGGCTGGAGAAACCTGTATTAGTTAGTGCTCACGAGAGCAAGGCTTTGACCTATGTGTCTTTTAGAACATTGCTAGAATTAACAGAAATATTAAGATGCATTTGTAAAACCTCAAAATTAGTTAATCATAATAAAGTATCTGATACATATTTATTTATTATTTTTATTTAATGTTATGATTGTTATGCTTCCTCCAAAAGTAGCTTCTGTTTTAAGAGAATAAACATAAGAAATAAGAACACTAAACATAGTGTCCCCAGACATTGTAATATGTGCCCAAAATATTCTATAGAATCTCTGAAGATTGTAGGTATAGACTGGGTTCCCCCCAATTGGAGAGGTGGCAGCACAATAGACAATTTATCCAAACGGGAAACCGAATGGATTTTCAAATTAAAAACCTTTAAAAAAGGTGGTTTAAACATGGAGCTGGACATAATGACATATATGTGATTATGTCCATAATTTCTATATGACACACATACACATATTATCATACCCAATGTAGTTAATGAGTCATGTATTTAATATAATTGCACTATACACATACCCATAGTCACGCACAGATCACACAATAAACAACACAAATATTTTTGAATTAAAATGTATTTATTTATTTATTCAATAAACAATATAATATCTAATATCTATATTTGATTTGACATTTAACAACAGTAGGAATAGAATAAATCACATTGGATAAAAAAGTTTTTATTTAATATATATGCAAGATAATACATGCAGATAATAATATCAGGATATTTTCTTTTCATTTACTTATTTTTACTTTTAGGCAGATATTCTTAAGGGGAGTCCTTATAGGAGGGTACTTCCTTGTTTTAAATAAAAAGTTAATAATGTTCCTAACAACAGAATATAAAAATCTGAGGATTGGCCACATTTTTTTCTGTAGTTATATTCCCCCCCCTTCCTCCCCTGATTTATATCTTGATTTCATTTTATGTTTTTATATATCTTTTTATTAATCACGGCTTATCAAACGGATTCTTGGTTCCATAAACGGCTTATCTAAGGGGGACGGACCCTATAGACACAATGGGTGGTACCAATAGGTTAATATAGATCAATGTTCGTCACCATGGTTCTCACCCGATAACAATATAGCTCATTTATTCCTTACTTGAGGTACGGTGTATGGGCACATACCCGGTATAATAAGCGAATGTCACCGACGTATCGCAGCACTTCAGCACATATTGGCACTGTCGACCGCCGTCAGAACGAATTAATAAGAATATTCTTTTCATCCACGGTTGGAGTCACGCGGCACGTACCATAGGTCAAAGGACAGACGGAATGACGACATCATACGGATCGACGTCAGACGCCGGCAAATTAAGATGGCGCCCCACACGATTTAAAAAGAACCACACGTCAATACCGAAGATACTCCTGATGAAGCCACAACTCGGCGAAACGCGTTGAGGATTTTACAGAGCTTTTCCTTCTCCAGAACCATTGGAGAAGGAAACAAGAGAAAAACACTCGATGCATATGGGTATTATACCCTCCCAAAAAGTGTAAGTGTTTTTTCACATTTGCGTGTTACAGCAACTGCTTGATACTACACCATTGTGGTCCCTACCTGTCTTCTGTTCTTTTGCATATATCTATCATATATCCACCCGGAGGATTGGATGTTTTATGAAGCCTGAACACATGTATACATTGTGAGTGCATTATATAAATACACAGCGTTATAACCTGTGCATAATATTACACAATCATTTTTTTCTATTTTCTATTTTTTAAACCGGTATACACGAGCGCCCCCTAGTGATCTTTGTTAAGAGAATAAACTCCAGCAGTATTAAATTAGTTTGTAATGGGATGATTGTACGATAAGAAGCCATGGATACCTTTTTGGTGCTAAAGTAACAAAAGATAAAGACAGTTAAGATGCTCCTTTTTAATTTATAATCAATATTTTCTTTATTGTATGCCACCACCAAATATATGATTTGAAAATGACAGATCTGTAAGCTGGGTGGCTTTAAAATTACTTCTGTTTAAGTGCTGTGATATAGATAACTTTCTCGTGATCAATGACATCATAACCAGCTTTCTTATCATAAGCTTCATAGGTTTCAATAACAAACCCTTCATTTTTCAGATTAGTTTTGAGAAATTCTTCATCGTAAGTTAAGGTAGCAAATTTCTGGCATCCAATCATATAAAATGTAACATTACTACCAGAAACCAATATCAGACGGCCGCCTGGTTTTAGTAAAGAGGATATTTTTCTCAAATTTCTGACGTATTCATCTTTAGTTGTGCTTAGCATATCCAGTGCCCACATAGATATGATAGCATCTGCTTTTGGTAGCACTACTGGATCTGTGATATTGTCTTTAGTAATATCACATTTTAGAATATGTTTAATTTTTCCTCTTAATAATTCTTCCTTTTCTTGCCAGCCACCACTGGAAAAAAAAACACAGAAGACAATTTGTTAGGGAAACATCATTAGCTTAATTGTTCAACTTTGTAACTGACATCAACTAACTCCACTGCAATTCTCTGTACACTTCAAGATTTGATTTAAGATTCTTACCTACAAAACTCTTCCTAGCAGTTCCCTCACCAAACATTTCCTTAATTGCATTCAAGTACACATTAACGTGGTCCTTGGACTTTTCATGGGTTGCACCAATCCAATAGAATGCCCTACCATGGCTTATCAGACTTTCCCTTGGTCTCCAGCTGATCAAAAAATCAGTCAGTATATAACTACTATATGTCTAGTATTTATCTAGTAACTCTTTGAATCTTTTGATTATGGAAGCCCATTTCCCCCCATTGTGTAACACTATAGAATATGATACCACTATAGCTGATGAACACCAAGCTGCAGAAATCAATCAACATGTGAATTATTAAGTATAAGGACACCTGGTTAAATTATCGCAGTGATGTTTCATGTTTCAGAAGTGTAGACTAGATTATGCCATACTAAACTATGGTATATTACAAATGTGCATGGTAAAATGATGTGAGATCTCTGTGTATTTTTTAAACTTTGAAACATAGAAGAAGAAACATAGTCTAGTCTTTTAAGAATAATTAACTTTAAAAGGCCCAATGTTATCCTAGTTATCCATTATTATATGGGTTTCTCATAGATCATACACTTGAAATGACCTATTGTCTAGAAGAAAAATATATATTATCCACCTTTTTCCCTCCAGGTCTATCATTAACTTTGACGCATGGGACCAGTCAAAGGATTCCTCGTGTTTGTATAGCCATTTTTCCAATTCAGAGATGCAGAAGTCATTAAATTCAAGTACAGTTATTTCTTTGACCAAATCACAGATTGAAAGAAGATGATGGATACAGGGACCATTACTAAGATCAATCAATGAGTCCCCTTTAAAATGACCTGTAGCAGAAACAATCAACTAAATTATTAAGTACCTTACACTGGAATGTAATTAAATAATGATCTTATTTTTACTTATACAACTAAGCCATTGCTATTTCTGGATATCAAGTAGAACATATTTTAGTCAAGAAACACAGAAGAAAAAATGTTATATCTTTCCAGATAGATATCACAGGCAATAATTTGTTCAATTTCCTAAAGAGACAAACTAATGTCTTTGCCATCCCTACAATAGACAAATGCATATTAAAATACTCTGTGAGTAACCCTAACGATCTGTAAGTAGTTTAATATATATTCTTCCAAAGCATAAAAAACAAACAAACAAAAAAAAACCCACTTACTTACTTGGAGCCATGGAGCAAAATCTCCTTTCTTCATGATCTGAAATTTCTTGCCTCTGATTGGCTGCATACGCTGCCAATCAGTGGCAGTAAAGTACTTCTAATGAAATCAGTGGGAGTATTCCTATCACTAATTCCTCCCAAAGAGCCAGTGCTGGAGCTGACTGGCAGTGAGAATATGTACCATGTTTTCTAAAAATTAAAAATCCAAAAATAGTAATTGTAAGGTGCACTCGGAATGTATTTTTATAAAACCTTAATATTAGTTAATCATAAGAAACATACCTGATGCAAATTCTTTACGTAGATATTTCATGGGGGTTATGACGGCTTCCTGTAGAAGTAGGTTATCAGTTTTAGGAGAAAAAAATGTGTCAAGTAAGTGTTTTGCATCAAACTCATGAAGGTGATAATATTTAAGATCTGTCGAATGCATCCTGTTTTTGAATGCAGTTGTTTTAGTGCAACTCGGGCAAGAGAACAATCCAGCTCTTTAATATCTGAAAATTATGATATAAGTAATACACAAATATCACATGTTTTTCCTTTGTCAAAGATCACAGGATTGTGACTAGTTTTCAGAAACCAATCTCATAGGTCGCCCCCAGGATACTCATTAGTAGACAAGGATGATTATCATGTGTTTTTATTTATTGTTGTATGAGTAATTATAATGAAGTCACTGTACAAAACCATCATATGAGAACTAAAATACCGTAAATATTTTTGTTGCTTTTTGATGAGATTAATCAATTATATAATATTAGCAATAGCTATGTTGTTTAACACTGCAGAATACTGTATTTGCTCGAATATAAGACAAGGTTTTTTCAGCAGATGCTCTGAAAAATACTCGTCATCTTATATTCAAGGCCGTCTTTTAATCAGACCTCACATAAAGGTCTGACTACAATACTAAGATCCAGATCCCACTGTGTCAGGGAGACAGAGTGGCAAATAGGGGGATATAAGGCATATCTGTGGGGCAGAGTGGCATATCAGGGAGGCAAATTAATATTCACATTTTGGGGGGTCGTCTTATAATCAGGATTGTCTTATTATCGAGCAAATACGGTACAATAGCATTATATGCCACTAAGTTGTAGAAATGTATAAACATGTTTATGTTTAAAAATGTAAAGTGTAGAGAATATACCTAGTGCAGGTCTATTTCTTTTCAAAATGATGGATCACTCTTTACTTATAAACCAATGTATATTAGAAATGTGGATAGTGTAATTATGTGACATTACATAAAAAAATTAACTAATTTCATAAGCTCAAAAAAAAGACACTTATCTCACATAAAATGTGCAGCCAAGGAACAAAATCTTTTTTTCCTCCATGCTCTGAAATTTCTTGTTAGTGATTTGTTGCCAATCAGCGGTAGTAGCAATTAATGGGAGTATTCCTGCCACTAATTCCCCGCAACGAGAAAACTTTACACATGCACACTGGGGTCTAAACAAATATTTTCATACTGCGTCCCGCCGGCAACAGACATATTTTTTAGAATATGAAGATTTTATCTCCCGGAAAACCAACACAAACAAAAACTTTTCACCGGCACCTCTGATGAAATATTTAAGTGATGTAAGATTCTTCATGTTATTGAATTCAGTTTTTAGTGTAGCCTGGGTAAGAGAACAGCATAGCTCTTTTATATCTGAAGATTATTATAAGATCACACTGTTTTCCTTTGTCAGAGATCATAGGATTGTGATTAGGTTTCATAAACCAATTGCATAGGTCGCCCCCAGGATAGTAGACAAGGATGCTTATCATGTGTTTAATTTATTGTTGTATTTTATTAATTCATAAGGAAGTTAGTGTACAAAATCATCCTATGACTAAAATACCTTAAACTACAGTATATTTGTTTATATAGCATCGGCAGATTCCATAGCATTGCTACAAAACTGGTACAAAAAGACAAGAGGGCCCTGCTAGTGCGAGCTTACAATCTAGTCAGTGGTTCAGGAGAAAGTGAAACAGTAGGTGAGGACTGCTGGAATAGAGAAGGTGTCATGCCCCTTTCACCCTTACCTGTTCTCCCCACCTCTTCTGCATCACTGCAGGCCTCCCAAAAGCCCAGTGATCGTGGTAGCGCGGTAGGCCAAAACCAATGCCTACAGTTACAACAAACCACAGGGAAGACTTCCAGACGTTGCCCACATCTCAACATAATGTTGTACACCTGTGGAGGGGAGGTAAAGCCTCCCTCCACCATCAGCTATCCACCAATGACGTTCACGCACACAAACAGTGAGCCAGGTGCTGTGGACTCCAATCCAGAGAGGAGCTTGTTAAGCACGGGGGAGGAGTAGATACTGTTCCTGCAGCACTATGTTCCAGAACTTTGGTTCCTCTATATTGGATTCTCCATTCCTTGACCTTTGGCTTTTCTAATGGACTACCCCGTTTGTTTCCTGACCCTAGTTTTCTCTGATCGCTGTCTGCCCCTGACCCATTAGACTGTTCCTGACATAGTTTTGAACTATCCTCTGATCTTATGCTCCAAACCCAATTTTGACAGTAGGAATGATTGAGTAATGATGCTCTGTAGAAGTTGTAGGTTGTTCAGATGCTGGTTGAGTGTTAGGAAGAAAGGTTTACACTTCTCACAAAAGGTGGTGTTTCAGAGATTTAGAAATTTGTGACATTGAAATTACGTTTGGTAACATGTAAAAATAATTCCCCACTGATGTCACCATCAGGGGAACCTTCCAGTTCCAACAAAATGTAAAACAAAGTCCATATATATATATATACGTATACATGTATATTAAAAAACATTTGTATGAGCAAGTCCTACAATTAGCACTATACATTAAAAAATTTATGATTTGATGGGGTAAATCGAATTGGCTGGGTTCAAAGTTATCCCAAATAGGACATGAGCACAGACTGACCAGGTGTCCAAATTATAAAAAACGGCACACCTATAAAAGGTGACCTTTTTCCTCCCAAATAACCCATGCATGGGTGGTATCACTGTACTCAAGAGATGTTGCTGAACACATATCGGAGCATTGTTTAACAGAGACATATACCACTAGTGGTAAATTCATGCCTGAATTACAATGTGTATGGAAAAATAACACACAAAAAATAGCACCACAAACTTTGACAAAGGCTGGTGTAAAATTAGTACATAGAAAAGGTTAAGATACCCACATTTAAAATACCCTGGGGTGTCTAGTTTTACAACATATATGATTTGATGGGTAAATTGAATTGGCCAGCTTCAACAATGTCCCCAATTACACATGGGAGCTGGATGACCACATGTCAAAATCTAAGTTGAAAAATGCACACATCCCAAATGTGGCCTTTTAGCCCCCGAACAACCTGTCAAATCTCAGGAGATTTTCCTGAACACATATTGGGATGTTGTTTGGCAGTGACCCATACCAGGAGCTGTAAATTCATAGATGAAGTGTGAAAACAAGGCGCAAGAAATTACTACCACAAAGACTGGTGGTAGAATTATCTTTGGAGAGATCACATTTCAGAGCACGCTTAATTTTACTTTTTAACAATTCTTCTATAGCTTGCTTCCCACCACTGAAAAAAAGAGAAATATTAATCCATAGTTAAAAATAACATAAATTATTGCTTTTGTTTTAAAATTTGTATCAAAAAGTTTTAATCAAAATATCAATAAGAATATATAGTGATGGAGGTGAACGGCTATTTTTTATGAAAGAGTTATGGAAAGAGTTAAAATACTAGTATTTGAAATACCCTGAGGTGTCTGGTTACAGACAGTCAGTCAAACTGGTATAAAAGGAGAAGCCCCTGTAAGCTCGCAATCTAGTCAGTTGTTTAGGGGGAAATGAATCAGTACGAGAGGACTGCCTAAATACATAAGAGCTAATCGAGTCAAGACAATCTGCACAGGTTGATGGCTTGATTATGCTTCTTCACTGATCCATCTATTTAAAAGAATGGGGGTACAAGAGAATGTTCTTTTCTGGGGTTCCATTTAGGGCTGCAACTAACGATTATTTTCATAATCGATTAGTTGGCTGATTATTTTTTCGATTAATCGGATAAAAAATGTAATTTTTTCATTTATTTAAAATTATTTAATAAAGTAACATAGGATGCTAAAAACAAACGGCAGAATAAAAAAACTTTGATAAAAATGCATTTCTTGTTTTTATTTCCCAACCTGCCCCCCAGTTATGCATATTTGAGCCCAGGCTTCCCACACTGCCCTCCCAGACATGCCACACTGCCCTCCCCACATATGCCTTTACCCCCAGATATGTCATCTCGGGTCCACCCCAGGTATGCCATTACTCTTGCCATAGTGCACTCATAGATTTGCAGACTCGTTCACATACACAATACTTTTATAAATAAATACAGGGTTAATTCTTCAGTTGCCCCAGGATTAGATTCCCTTAGTTGCCCCCACTTTAAGTTAATTAACCCTCATTCCTCAGCATTAAATTAATCCTGAAGAGAAGACCCCCATAAACCACAACTGCCCCTAAATTAACCCTGAAGACCCCATCAACCACAATTGCCCCTAAATTAACCATAAACACCCCATTAACTATAAACTGCCCCTAAATTACCCTAAACGCCCCATCAACCACAACTGCCCCTAAATTAACCCTAACACCCCCATCAACTACAACTGCCCCTAAATTAACCTAACACCCCATCAACATATCTGCCCTAAGTTAACCCTAAACACCCATTAACCTGCCACCTAAATTAACCCTAAACACCCCATAAACTATAACTGCCCCATAAATTACCCTAAACCCCCATCAACCACCACTTGCCCCTAAAATTAACCCTAAACACCCATAACTATAACTGCCCCTAAAGTTAACCCTAAACACCCCATTAACTATAACTGCCCCTAAATTAACCCTAAACACCCCATTAACTATAACTGTTCCTAAGTTAACCCTCACCTTCCCTAACTTTCAGCAGCCCAAATATAAAGTTTATACTCACAGTTAGATGAGTGTCACAGCCATGTCAATGCTAAAGAAATGGGCGGAGCCAATCGGTCATTTGGCCCCGCCCCTTCTTCCTCCCTGCAGTCACTCTCGATTGGTCCCGCCCTTTCTTTCTCCAGCAGTGATTGCAGGGAGGGACTGGAAGAAGGAAGTGGGCGGGCCAATCGGCAGTGACTGCAGCCTAGGGAGGAACTGTAAGTAGGAGCTGCTGCTGTGAGTCACAAACGGATTATAAAACGAGGGGAGTTTTTCAGTGCATTTGCTCGAAAAAAACCCTTATTTTATAATCGATAAAAATTGATTCAACTAATCGGTAATGAAATTCGTTGCCAACGAATTTCATTATCGATTATTAACGATTTTATCGATTAGTTGTTGCCGCCCTAGTTCCATTTGTATTTTTCTGTTAGGTTAGTGTGTATCTGGATATGTAATTGTGTGTACATGTTTGTTAGGGTATGTTAGTGTTTGTGTGTTTCATATGATTTATTTATTGTCAATTTTATTAATATACATACAGTGAAGGAAAAAGTTATTTGATCCCCTGCTGATGAAGACATGATCAGTTTATAATTTTAATGGTAGGTTTATTTGAACAGTGAGAGACAGAATAACAACAAATAATTGAATAATTTAAAATAATTGATTTACATTTTACTCAGTGAAATAAGTATTTGATCCTCTATCAATCAGGTGACATTAAGAACACTTGCTTAAAGGAAATCAATCAAATAGATAAACCTCCTCAGTTGTGATGCTCATGGTTTCTTATGGATATAAGGATCGCTCAATTTTTCAGTTTATTTTGGCTGCAAATAAGCACTGGAACCTTATTGAAATTGAACACATTATTCATTTATTTTAATGAGACCCTTCCCCTTGCACTTTTACTAAAGCAAAATGGCTTGTATTTCGCCCCAATACAGGCTTAATAACAGAATATTAAAGCGCTTACTTAACATGCATTCTTTATTATTAAATGAAATATTGAGACTGTATCTTTAAATGTTAAAATTTGCCTTTCAATACACTGTTCTCAAAATGAATTGTCCAAACATGCAATTCACACCGCTGTATTGATTTATTCTGCAACTTCACTCATAATATAATAATATCGTTTTATAGAATCTAGCATGCAGCTTGCCCTTGATAATATTTATTTAAAAAGTAGGCTGATAAATAAATAAAATATTTTCACATTAATAGTGCTAATATCAGTAGTTTAACAAACACATATACATTATACACATTTAACCCTCTCTCTGTTTAAGTGCAATGACAAACACAGTTTTCTCATAATCTACGTAATCAGTAGGTGTTTCTCTATCTTTTACATGAAACACTTCAGTCATATACCCTTCGTCTTTTAGAACTTTTCTGAGAAATTCTTCATCATACGTTACGGCACCATATTTGTGCCCGGCAACTATATAATAAGAAACATTGAAAGATCCAAACAATATCAAACGACCCCCTGGTTTTAGCAAAGAGGATATTTTTCTAAAATTGATGATGTAATCATTTTTATCTTTGTTGATGGCTTCCATTGCCCACGCGCTTATGATACAGTCTGCTTTTGGCAACACTGTTGGGTCAGTTAGATTATCTTTGGAGAGATCACATTTCAGTACACGCTTAATTTTACTTTTTAACAATTCTTCTATTGCTTGCTTCCCACCACTGGAAAAAAAATGGAGAAATATTAATCCACAGTTAAAATAACATAAATTATTGCTTTTGTTTTATTTTAAAATTTGTATCAAAAAGTTTTAATCAAAATATCCGTAAGAATATTTAGTGATGGAGGTGAACTGTTATTTTTTATGAATGAGATCTTTCTAAATCACATTTTACATGCCTCCTCCACGTCTCCCAAGCATCAGATTTCTTAATGTAATTTGATTGTAACTAGAACATGTATTGTTTTATGTTAATAGCAATTATTAATTCAAATTAGTAATATTAGATATTTACTACACTGAATATGTTCATGATAGCTAATTTAATCATTCATCATCTGATGGTTCAGCTCTGACATCTAATTGTCATTCTCATTGATATAAAATGTGATATGTAAAATCCAGTTACTGGTGACTAAAGTCCAATGAATTGCAGCTACCACGCCACATTTGGCAACTTTCAGTTGTGATGCTCATGGTTTCTTATGGATATAAGGATCAGCACATTTTTCGGTTTATTTTGGCTGCAAATCAGCGCCGGAACCTTATTGAACACATTATTCATTTATTATATATATATATATATATTACAATATATTACAAATACATAGTATGGGTGTTTGCATTCTTACTTCTTCTTGAGAAAAACAAAAATTTTGGGTATATTTAAAAAATTCACCTTCTTTCTTCCAAGTTCAACATACGATTCGACGCATGGGACCAGTCATAAGCCTCCTCGTGGCTGTTAAGCCATTTCTTCAGTTCAGTAATGCATAAATCATTGAATTTCAATACAGTGATTTCTTTGAAGAACTTACAGATTGGCATAAGATGACTAATATTTGGACCAACAGCAATGTCAATCAACATGTCCCCATGAATATGTCCTACAGGAGATATAACAACTTTATCAAACAAAGTCTATGAACTGGCACTGAAAATTAATTTTGGTTAATCATCATGTGTTATCACCTTTCCTTGTCACCATTCCCTGTCACTACTAAACAAATAAAAAGCCTCAGAAATGGTAATTTTCTGTTACCAAAAAATACATATAATTCAAAACTGTTCTTGGTAATAACAGAAAATGCATTCCTATAACTCAAAACTTTCAAGAATGTATAACAAACAATAAACATATTTATTCTTAAGAAACAACATACCAGTGATTAGTTCCTTTTGTAGACAATTCATGGGGTTTTCCATACCATCCTTTATAAGACATTCATCTGCTTTAGGAGAAAAAAATGCATCAATAAAGTGTTTTGACTCAAAGTCATGCTCATGATAATATTTAAGATCAGTGGTGGACATCCTGTTACTGAACCCAGTCGTGTTTACTGGAGAGAAAGACCCAATGCTCATTTATTAATGCAATATGTATTTATTTAAATCCTGATCATATATTTGTTAATGCATCCTATCATAGGACTATGGGCAATAATTATTAGCTAATCATGTGCTCTTCTACCAGGATGTTTTTTTTACAGAACAGGATGAGAAATCAAAATTGATTGTAGACTTATTTAAAGTTAAGGTTTAACTCATAGCATACAAATAAGTGTTCCTCTTTCTTAGTTCAAAACTTAACTTTTATTACATAAATTAAAAAATCTACCATCTAATACACAATCAACCTATAAAATGTGGTATAATTAAAAGAGTGCTCTAATTCTAAGACATTTTGACCATCACATCATATAGTTTACTCTTGGTAATATTTAACCCCTTAAGGACCAGGCTTTCTTTGGATACCATTTTGTTGATCATATCATCTAACTTCCTGTAAAAAAAATATGATGAATAATTGAAAAAAGCATGTTTTCTCACTTTTATTTGAAACATCTTTTACTCATCTAAACATTAATGAAAAAAAACTGTTAAAGTGATTCAACTATTTGTTCTGTGTTTAGAATTACCCAATGCTATTTTAAAACCATATTTCCAAATCTGGTCATTCTGCCCCATGTGCTATTTGGGACATCTTTAAAGCTGACCAATACAATCTACACCTTCAAACCATTTTTGAAAACTAGACACCCCAAGTTATTTCAAATGTTGGTATTTTAACTCATCTCATGCACTAATTCTACTACTACCCTTTATCAAACTTTGTGGTAGTAATTTATTTTGTGTTTTTTTTATCACAGAAATTGTATTTCAGGTATGAGCTTACAGCTCCCAGTATACGTCACTTTCAAACATCACCCCAATATGTGTTCAGCCACATCTCCCAAGTACAGTGATACAACCCATGTATGGGTTTGTGGGGTTGTTTGGGCGGTAAAACGACACATTTGAGAAGTGTGCCTTTTTAATATGGGACATATGGTCCTAGGGTATTTTAAATGGTGGTATTTTAACCCTTTCCATGCACTAATTTTATCACCAGCCTTTGAATTTACAGCTCGTGGTATATGTCACTGTCACACAACATCCCAATATGTGTTCAGCAACAGCTCTTGAATAAAGCAATACCACCCATGTATGGGTTTGTCTGGTTGTTTGGGGCCAAAAGGCCACATTTGGGAAGTGCTTTTTTTAGGTCAGTCTGTGCCTATGCCCTATTTGGGGCAATTTAATTTACTCCATCAAACCACATATTATTTGAAACTAGCCCTATGGGTCTGCATAAAAGAAATCGTCCACCTCCTATTCAAGCTCTCATTGCACGTCAGCATAGCACTGGCTATGACATACTTTTTGGGACAGCGCTGCCTATAGAACTAGAGACAGACTGTCAGGCTCAGAGGCCAAGGATGGGGAGGTGAGGGGAGAAAAATGAAGAGGGACATGCTAAAGGTATAAAGATGATGCGGAACTGATGTTGGGTGGGTATGGAGATGATGAGAAGTTATATTACAGGGCATGAAGATGGAGGGAATGATAATGGTAAGGGATGGAAATGATGGTAGGGAGATATAGGATGACTATGGGGGTATGAATAAGACGGTTGGTGGATAATAATTGTGGTGGGGATCAATGTTCCCTCTAATTTTTCTTGGGTGATGTGCGCAGAAAATTTCTGTTGTGCAAAATTTTTCCCAGAGCCAAAATTTTGTGTGCACAATATGCTTCTACAG